>VDFB02175454.1:0-11946 GCA_007258455.2 Sequoia sempervirens
TGCTTGCAATCTCCTCCTGCTGATCTATTTCACCCATTTTCCTTTGATAGCTCAACAATATATCTTTGAAACTCAAGTCTTCAATATTTTGGGGCTGATTTTTAGCATATGACGGCTGAGATGGAGGTTGAGCAGGGGCAGGTGCGTGGTAATTATATTGCGGATGTTGATTTTGCAAAACCATGGGATTGAAACCAACAGCATGATTATGTTGATATGAAGATGGATAAGTAGGAATTTCATGATATGGCAGATGGTATGACATATTATCATGAAATAATGACATGCTTGTTCATTCCAAGGCTAAAAACAAGCAAAAAATTAGAATCTTTTAATAACATACTAGCACTTGATCATTTTGAAACCAAAAAAAGCTTCTGGGAGTCACCATGGTGTTTAATGATTTTTCCTCCAAAGGCTAATAGTACTGAAGAAAACACCCGACCCTTCTGTTGACGCCAAAAATTGACGAGATAACAGTGCCTTTATGGGAAACTCAGTTCAAGGGGGACCCATTTGCGCCAAACTGAGTGACCTCCGGATTTTAAAGAAGTCGGCTTCTTCTATATAATGGTTTTTGGAAAGGGAAAAGGAAGCAGATATAATGAAACAAATATTAATCTAAGGCGATGCGCCAAAGCTTTCTGATAGGCACGATAAATCATAGACTCAAGGGCCTGAATGTTATTGTTATGTTCCAAAACACCGGAAGCTTAAAGCAATAGCATACACAATTCATTTAATTGACATAAAACAGTATCGCATACATTCTTACTGCTAAGAAAAGTCATTAAGACATGATTTAGACCAGCAAGTTTGCATTCAATATATAGAAGTCTCCTCAAATGAAATGCTTAAGACAATAAAAAACACAGTTCACAGTTTAATCAAGACATGAAAAATAGAAAGGCCGAACAATAGGCACAGTCTGAAAGTTTCTTGTGAATAAACATGCAAAAGAGGCCCGGCGTCTCTTGCTAAAACCAGTATTCTTCCTAAAAATCTTGGACCCTTTTCTCTCAACAGAGAGAGTATATATAGCAGGAGAGCAAAATCCCACCGCCTGGAGAGTTGTAACATAAAGATTCCACAATCTCTCGTAATGATGCCTGAATAAGAATATTCCAATGCCGTTATGAGAGCAGCCAGTCAGAGCATAGCATCTAGTTGGTCAGTTACAGGCGTGCCCTTTGTAATGATGGCAGTGGTCCCAACCAGGCTTCGAAGCGACGAGTGCCGCCCACCGCCCTAGAGAACCATGGCGAGCAGCAGTCAATGACACTATCCCGCTCGGTCATCTCACAGCTTGCTTTGATAATCAATGTAAGGCACGTGGCAGCAAACCGCGGCCCGAATGAAAACTCCTCCTCCATCGACCGAGAGCTTGCGGAGAAGTGACACGTGTTCAGGTGACTGACGCTACTTTGAAAACGGGGAAAGGCCGCATGAATCGGGTGGCGAAAGACGCGTGGCCGCGTTTCGCAACCCGTGGTGCTCTCGTCCCTGCTGTTGTTTTAAAAGCCGCGAACCGCTGACACGTGAGCGAGGGTAGGTCCTGCCAGGAAATAAAGAAGGCCAATAGAAATCCTTCGCAGCCCGCCGCAGCATATCTATTCTCGCTAGGGAAAGATTGCGATACACTGCCACGTACAAAGATGTGGGCCCCTTTTCGCAACCCGTAGGAAACATAAAGCAACAGAAAATGAAAAACCCCGCAGGCAAGACACGTGGGCGCCCAGCGCAGCATCTCAGGAGTCGAAAGGGGAGCCGCTTGCCAAAGTTGCGAAGCGAGGAATGCACACAAAGGGAAAGATCAAAACCTGCCGGGAAGCCGAAGAAACGCGGAGACGCACAGGCCAGCGCATGAATACATGCAAAAAAGGGACCCGAAGGGAGCTGCTTGGAACATTATTTCAATAGCTTTTGGCGACTAACAGGGGCGTTTCGGATAAGGAACAGAGAACTCAAAAAAAACTCTCTGGTTCTACAGACCAGAGCCTTCATCTATAGGGCAAATGGAGTTAGAGCTTTGAAAGTGCAGCCTGCAAAGGCACCCATTCAATTTCGGACGGCTTTTCCATGTTGCGCAAATTCTCTTGTGCTCCGCGGAGATCAATAGCTTCCTTATGAGGTAGCACCTCTGGCATGCCAGCGCCTACTTGTATGTGGAAAAGCAGCTGAAAGAGCGGATGAATGATTGCCTCGATATCTGCTGCTGTTGGGGGGCTGCCGAGTCCCTTGAATGCCTCTGGATCGTTCTCCTTCTGCTCAATGATCTCGGTAATCTGCGCAGCCGTGGCAATAGTGCCATCCTCAAGAAATGGGGACGGCAATCCCAACCTGCCTAACTCAGAGAAACTCCTTCGAATGCCATCTAGCGCTTTGTTTAGAAAAGTCGCTGCTGCCTTAGTGCGCTGGAAAGCGGAGTGGCAATGAATGAACCTATTTGTCGTTTGAGCTGCGGTGTCCCTATCTTCGATACCTGCCCCGGCAAGGATCTCGTCTGAAACCGAGTATAGCTTATTTAGCAAGTCCCTTGCCTCGGGAACCTTTTCCAGGATGAACCGCGGGAACTGTTCCATTGTGTCATGGGCCTCCTGATTGAGTTTTAATGCCTTGTCGATGAACCGGAGGGTAGGCTGCATATTTAGGCAGAAGGCTTTGATTTTCTCCCAGTGAGAAATGTACAATTGCCTGACCAGTGGGATGATATCAGGTTGGGCAGGGGCTGGTAGCAGAGAGGCCTTAAGCGAAGAAATCTCCGTGTCTCTTGAAATGAGGGCCTCGGCAAATTTTGCCTTTTTCTTTTTCTCAGATGCCAACTGCTCTACATAGCTGCTCATTTCTTTGTTCTAATTTTGTTCAGCTCTAGAGTGGTTAGCCGATTGCTCTTCTAATGAAGCTTTTGTCTCTCGGAGCTCATCTTCTAGCTTGGTCTTTGTAACTCGGAGCTCCTCTTCCAGTTTAGTCTTCAAACCTTTGAATTCAGCCTCTTTTTCCTGTACCCTTTGCTGATACTGCTCTTGTAGGCGTTCCATCTCTTCACCTTTCTCTGCCAGCTTCTGACTGTACTCAAGGCGGAAACGTTCAAGCTCCTCCTCTATCGATTGTAGGCTCTGTCGCGCTGCTTGGTTTTGATTCTGTAATTCTCTTAATACGGCTGGGTCGGCTACTTGGGTCTTTGCAATTTTGCCCTGAAGCCTGTTTATCTCATTTTCTGCTGTTAGCGCCCTTTCTGTCATTCGGGCGATATCCGCCTCTAAGGATTTCTCCTTTGCCTCTAGAAAACTCACCCTGTCCTTAGCTGCCTTGAGCTGTTCATCCTTCTTCTTCAACTGGCGACCAGTCTTTAGGAAATCAGAAGTGACCACCCGTTGTGTCTCCTCCATGATTTCGACTTTATCTTGTGGCCGGGCCATCTTCATGTCCAGTCCGACAGCATAAATATCATAGTCCTCTGGTTGCATTTCTCCCTGGGGCTTGTTTATCCTTGGGTACATAGTTGCAAACTTTAATTCTTGGCGGGCCTCGTCATACGAAGCCTGTACTCTCGGCTTCGGTGTTGCAAACTTTAATTCTTGGCGGGCCTCATCATACGAAGCCTGTACTCTCGGTTCGGCGGGGGCATTGTCATCCTTTGCCCTTCGTCGCCTCATTCTATTTGCGCGAGCCTCCTTCCCACAATCTATCTGTGCAAGGAACTCAGCTGGTGATGAAACCAGCCCACCTGCGAAGGGAACACCGGAAGGTAGGGCGTAGGGATAGGTAACTTTCATGGGCGCCCGCATTTGCTTCTTCTGGAGGGTGACGGTTTGCGGAGAAAAGTGTGGCACGTTCCATAGCTTAGCACAGGGTTATTAGCATGGCTGAATATTTACAGCGGTGACAGGGTCGGTCGTGGGCACAATTAGCCCAGGAAAAAGTGTTGCCGAGGCTCGGTTCTTTGTGGTGGGAAAGTGCGTAAGCATTTCAAAAAAAGAGTGGGGACCGATGGGAGGAATACTTTCGGAGAGCGAGGTAAGGAAAGTCTGGGCGGCAGCAGTAGGCGTTAGCATGCTCGGAGGGGTGATTATAAATGGTTGGGCTTGCGAATATTGGGCAAATCCCCCAAAATAAGATGGGCTAGAAACAGAGGGTGGAGGGCTCGGACGAATGGTAGGAGTTGCCAATTGAGCAGGGGCGGACGTGAAAGAATGAGATGCAAGAGGAAGAAGCTGAAATGTACCTATTTGATTGGTCGTGATGCTTGCTCGGGATCGTTGAAGTTCGCCCAACCTATAGCATTTGACTAGTAAGCGGGTGCATCTTCTTCCGGTAGTTCGTAATGAAGCTGTCACAGCGGCACTTCACGTAGTTGCCTCTTAGCGAGGACTACTAACCTCGTGATTCGGATCCTTAACGGGGCACTAGCTGACGGTTTAAGCGTATGTCGCGAGGAGTAGCGAGCCCCAGCAGGATATGTTAAAAGCACATTAGTGCCCACATAAAAGCTGAGATGCGGGGCATCGCAGCTCTGCGAATATCAGCGGAATCTCTTCCTCTGCTCGCCAGACTATACCCTTCGCTCTTGTTAGCGCTGGAGGTCGGGCTGGGATGGCCTTCATCCCAGTGTCTTTCAAATTCCTGGTCGTCCTTCAATTTATTATAAGGAGCCTTCAACTGCCCTGTTTCTTGGCGGTATCTCCAGAAAGCTTTTATTTTTTCATCGCTCCATTCCTCGTCCACTTTCAACTTGTTAAGCATGCTGCGCTCTATCGGAATGTTGTCCCTGGCCACGGCCACTGGAAAGTAGAACTTGTGCCATGGGCCCCTGGTGTCTGGCGTAGGGATTTGTGCCAATTCAACCAGATCTTCATCTTTATCAGTCCGGTTATTTCGCCGCTTCTCCCAATATGGTCGGGGAACATGTGTTACTCTCATATGCGGCTCAGGTAGGTCATTGAAAGGGTTGTAATCCCACTTATCATTTACTAATACAAGCCCTAGGTGTACCAGCTTGTCCCCTAGCAGCTGATGTGATCGCTTTTTGACAAGCGTTATTGACTTGAAGCTCTTTGGGCAAGTGAAGAATCCCTTCTTCTTGACACTTTTGCTGCTACAAAACATGAAATCAATGACGCATACCTGCCGGTAAACCTCCAGCGCGAGCACTCTATCGGTGATGCAAGCCGGGAGCAGGAAAGGCCTGTCAATAAAGCCCCTCATTCGAAGGATCATGAAATCCTTGCCCAGGAACCAGTCGCAAGCGGGGATGTAGCTTTGCAGAAATCCAGTCTGCTCAGTGTTAAGCCGGACGATATCACCCTCTCCGATCAAATCATTCAGGACCGGGGCTATGAAATAGTCCGCGAAGGCATAGTAGTCATATGTTGCGGAAAGATAGGGTGTCCATGTAGATACCGGCTTTCTTTTGTTTTGCTCGTCAAAAATTGATAGTGGGATAAATCGGGCGAAGAAATCCGGATTTTGATGTAGGAACATGTGGACCAGGTAGGAAAGAAATCTAAATTTCTTCTCCGCCTGATAATTCTCTATTTGCTGTATCATTTCTTCGACCATGAACTCGGCAAAATCATACCAGAAAAGTTCATGCTGCCTGCGACACTGTATTGCAGGGCCCAACTGAAAAGCCTCGATCTTCTCATCAGAATCACGGCCACAAACAAATGCCAGCATTGATATGGGGTCTTGGAGGTCATCGCGGAATGATCCGCGCAACAATGGGATGCTCGGTGCCTTAGCGGACGCAACACCCTTCCTCTTGATCTCCTCTAATAGGAAATCGGAGCTGGTTTTCATCCTTTTCCATATCTTTTCCCCTTTGTTTGGGCGGAACTGTTCGATTTTCTCCTTTCTTGTCCTGGGGTCAGGAATGCATAACATATGCCAGATGGCTTCCGGGCCGATATGAACCCTTAAATTGCGACCCTCAATGCAGTGGGTCTTTGAATTATAGCGTTGAACAGCTGCGTCGACTACCTCCGGGCAATAGTGCACGAATGGGACCATGTATTGTGGAAGACCGCTATACCAGACTCTACTTGCCGTTGCCTTTTCCGCCACTGGTGCTGATAACCTTGCGCAAGCCGCCTCTCTAAGAGATTTAGGGTTCTTAGCAAGCTTTGAGTCGTAAATATTAGCCCACTTTTCTTTAACCTTTTTTGGGTTATTCCACTCTTTGGGCCTCTCCAGCTCCTCTGTGTTGGGTCTTCTCACCTTCTGGGGTATACCAGGAGTGGCATACACTATATCATCGTATACGTAAACCTCAGCTGAAGAGCGAATAGCCGAATACAGTTACTGGCTAATCGCTTCCTCTGCTGGCTGAGCTGAAGATTCCGCCATTTTTCTTCGCGGCAGAACTTGAAGGTTCGCTGGCCTTTGAATACGCTTGCACTGAAAATACAGACAGAAAACACTTCGCGCACTCCTTAGCTTTTTGGAAAAAGACTTAGGAACAATAAGCATTATCATGCAATAATAGCAACTTTCCTCAACGTGGTAGGCGAGCGCGAGCCCTTGCATTTAATTCGGCATGTACTGTTAACTCCACAACTCGTGCAAGATGAGCTGATTACTTTTTCTGAGGTGGCTGGATTTCATCATTGCTTTTAGAATATCGTGTGATACGCCCTGATTTCTTTGGAAATTGAGCTTGCAACTGGCCTCGCGTTGTGTTAGCATGTACCGGTAATTAATATCCTTGGCCAGAATGATTACGCCAAGCAAACGATCACCGCCTGAAAGAGATACGAATATCGCCTCGGGCTCTGGGATGTGCTTGAGATTTGACACCATAGCATACGGCCATACGTCCCTTCATCAACAAGTGCCACCCTTTTAAAGCTCAATTAATTAACTTGATTTAATTAAGCATGCCTTGAGTTGTGCTACCATGCGTGTGCCAGCCCAAAACGTGAACAAACGCAGACTCGGCCCTCGAGATTGCGGCCAATATACATCACGTTGCTTATGGCGGATTGGCATATGTCTTGTCAATTTTCTATAAATAGGCCAGTAGATAGCAAGCATACACACTTTGCGTCTAGAAGTGATAGGCAAGTAGAATACTGCTAAGCGAGTCTTTTCATAGGTTAGGTAGTAAGCAGCTTTCAGCATACTTAGCAGATTTAGGAATAGTTCTAGGAGAGATGGATACTCCCATTCGCCTGACCTCCTTCAAATCACAAACATCATTTGTAGGTGAGATCTCCACCAGGAGGCTTAAAAGAATGACGAAGAACAAGCACTCGCTGGTTTTAGTAGCCATCAAGTGGGTTCTCGGCAAGGACTGTGTGGAGTATGAAGATAAGCATCGGGTGAACACCGATGTGTGCTCACACTTTGTGGCGTCTATGCTGGACATTTGTGTCCCTCGGCCGCTTGTATTGAAGCTAGTCAAAGAAATCTTCCCGAAGAAGTACCTGAACGGTCTTGGCGAGGTTGTCATACACGCTGCGTATGGAATCGGCCTGCCATCAGCCAGCGACCTACATCGCTATATTGAAGAAGAAGCTGTCGTGGCTTGGCTACCATTCCTTAGCGGATTCCGCCTGCAGACCCGTGGTCAGCATCAGCAAAGGGTTACCCAGGCTCTTCACTTCCTGTTTAGGAGCTACAACGTGATACCATTCTACGACGTAGAATGGTATACTGACTTCAGGAACCTGGTGTACCCACCACCGACGACAGCCGCGCTTCATGATGCTGCCAGTGCCGCCGAGGAACCTGATGATGAGGAAGAAGCGGACGCTGTCTTGACTGCGTCGGTTGCTGCTAGCCACTCCTATGGATAGATGGCTCCCTTGCCTTGGTGTTTGTTGATGTAACCCCCTTGCTCCGTATCAGCCTGATAAAAGGCCAACGTATATATATATGCTCTAATACTTTGTATATTTGAAAATCAGCACTCATGCCATTTTGTAACTCAGAAACATGTATATAAATATATACATCTCTTTTTGTTGCGAAATTTATGCTCCTGTTTGCTTCTGCGTGCAATTTTTTCTGGGTTTGCCAATCTTGTATGTTTTGTCTCTGTTTACGAGCATACTTTTGTGTTTTAAGAACTCCGGTGCTTTACCCACTAACGATGATAAGCGAATACATAGCAAGTCAATTGGTTTAGCAAAAGGATAGGCCAAAAATAGGAAAGGAAAAAGAAAAAGCGTTATTTACAACTGTACAAGGTAGGGCTTGACGCTTAATGGAACAATTTAAGGTGAATCCCATTAACCGGGATTCCTAAAGGCTCCTGTTCCATATTTTCCAGTTCGAAGGCATTGTGTTGCATGCACCGAATGATTTTAAAGGGTCCTTCCCATAGGCTATCGAACTTACCATGCTGACCTGGCTTCGCAGCCCTGCTGTCGTATTTTAGCACTAAATCTCCACTTTTTAGGCCTTGGTCGGAAGCCTTTTTGTCAAACCACCGTTTGACCACCTGTTGACGGCCTGTCATGGCTTTTAGGGAATTCTTCATTTTTTCCTGTACTTCCAATAGTTCGGCAAGCCGAACCTCCATGGCATCATTTTGTTCTATCTCAAGAGATTTCAACAACTGTATCGCCGGAATCTCCATAGAGATAGGTAGCAGCGCTTCTTTCCCATATACTAGCTCATAGGGCGAAGTCTTGAGGACTTGTTTAGGAGTTATGCGGTTGGCCCAGAGTGCTTTTCGGAGGTTTTTGTGCCATTCCCTCTGGTGTTCCGAGCCCACCTTTTTGAGAAGTCAGACTAAACTTTTGTTTGTTGACTCGGCTAGGCCATTTCCCTGTGGATAGTAGTTTGAAGATGTTTTAAGGAATATGCCATTTTTCAATGCAAAGTGACATACCTTTGTGCCTACAAATGCTCTAGCATTGTCCGAAATGATCGTCTTCGGAGGGCCGAACCTCGTCACCAGAGCCTCGAGGAAGTCCACAATCTCTACCTCTGTGTCGCCTCCCCTTGAGGCGGCCTCGGCCCACCTTGTGAAGTAGTCTGTAAACATTAAAATCCATTTATGTCCGGAGCTAGAAACCGGGTTGATCATCCCAATAAAGGCCAGGCCCCATTGCGCAAATGGTTCATCTGCCATGATAGGTTTGAGGGGCATCACTGAATTCTTCCTTCTGTCGGAGAATAACTGACATTTTTTACAAGTCTTTACTAGAGAGTAGGAATCATTGAAAAGCGTAGGCCAGTAATATCCAGCCCGTAGGATCTTGATGGCGGTAGTTTTAGCGGAGAAATGTCCACCTTCGTCGCTATTGTGAAATGCGTCGAGGATCCTCTGCGCCTCCCCTGAAGTAACGCACCGTAGGAGCACACCATTAAAATTCCTTTTGAAAAGAACTCCTTCTATCAGCGTGTATCCGCAATTCTGCAGCCGGTAATACCTTCTTTTATGGGGTGAGAGGCCTGGCGGATACTTTCCGGTTCGCATGAAGTTCATTCTATCTTCCAGCCAATCATCCTCTGATCCCGATCCATTTATCAGGACAAGCTCTGGTTGTTCCTCTTTAGCAGCTATCTCCTCGTCCTATGTCATATACTCCACACGGGCCTTTGCCTTTAATAGTCTGGTGGGCTGACCTCAATGTCATATTCCTTGGTGATCCAATTAGCCCTTTCTTTATTGATTTCTCCTCCATGATGTATTCAGCACACTAGAATGTGCGACATATACCAGGACTTTGCTACAGGAAATTAGATGGCGGAACTTTTTAAGCCCCTTTACTATTGCGAAAGCCTATCTTTCAACGAAGTTATAATTCACTTCATATTCCTTTAAGGTTCAGGAATAGAAAGCAACTGGATGCTCCCCCTTTCCTTCTCTATCCTTTTGAGTCAGAACAGTAGCGATACTTGACTTGCTACTGAAAGCATACATTATAAAATCTTTATGTTGATCTGGATTGATCAACACTGGGGCTGATGAGATAGCTTCCTTGACCTTCTCAAATGCCTCCCTCGCCTCCGTTGTCCACTTGAAAATTTGATCCTTTTTCAGCATTAGGGTGATCGGCCTAATTATTCCCGCAAAATCGGAAATAAATTTACTGACGAAATTTACTTTGCCCAGAAAAGACTGGACACCTTTCTTATTCACCGGGAGAGGAAGCTCCTTTATAGCCTTTACTCGTTCAGGGTCAATTGAAATACCTTCCTTCGACACAACATGTCCTAACAGCTTACCCTGAGGTACTCCGAACACACATTTCCTCGGGTTTAAGGAAATCCTGAACTCTTGGCACTTTTGAAACACCAACTCCAAATGATCGAAATGATCATCTTTAGATTTGGAGAACACAGTAAGATCATCCAAATAGATTAGGATAATCTTATTGATCAGTTCGCTAAATGCGACATCCATAGCTCTCTGGAATGTTGCCCCTGCATTAGATAAACCAAAAGGCATTTTAGCATATGCAAACGTCCCCCACTTGGTGGTGAACGTAGTTTTGTGCTGATCTTCCTCTTTTACTCGAAACTGTTTATAGCCAGAGAACCCATCCAGTAGAGAGAACATTTCTGATCCCGCGACAGTTTGGAGGATTGACTCCATAGAAGGCAATGGATAGTGGTCCTTCAGAGATGCTTTATTTAGGTCTCGGAAATCTACGCATAAGCGGATATCACCATTCTTCTTTTGGACTGGTACCAGATTTGATACCTCCTACTTTGTATATTGTTGTGCTAGTTGATGCTTTGAAAAACTTTCATCATCTTCCACAAAACAAGGTAGCTCATTAGTGAAAACATGGAAGGATTCATTAGGAGAAGGCTTCTCTTGTTCAATCTTCTGCTGCTACAAATGGTAAACTTCCAAAGCTGGACGTAATGGATTTACCTTTCTAAGCTCCTCAATAAATAATAATGTATCCTGATCAAAAGGTTCACCCATAGATTCTTCAAGTGAAGAAACTTGGGGAAATTCTTGGGTTTCCTACAATGAAAGTTGCTGCTCAAGGGGATGATCCACAACTATACTAGGCTGACTATAATCATTTCCCTCAACTTGCAAGGGATGATGGTCTTGGAAACTTGGAATTTCAAGTTTAAGAGGCTGGCTCGGGGAGTTTAAAACTCTATCTTTCCTAAAGCTTGGGATTTCAACTTTAGGTGTGCTAGGAGACTCACCTTGTGTAAAGCTTGGAAATTGATACTTACAAACCTCCTCTCGAGTAGGCTGACATAGGGCTGCAGGGGCCATTTGAACTTTGTACCTTTGTACCTCCAATTCTTGCTCATAGAGATAGGCCTAATAAGCCATCTCTTCCTGCTGCGGGTTATACTCGTGCTACCTTTTGATCTCCCCTAGTTGCTTGTGAAAATCAAACAACGTACTCTTTATGCTTGCAATCTCCTCCTGCTGATCTATTTCACCCATTTTCCTTTGATAGCTCAACAATATATCTTTGAAACTCAAGTCTTCAATATTTTGGGGCTGATTTTTAGCATATGACGGCTGAGATGGAGGTTGAGCAGGGGCAGGTGCGTGGTAATTATATTGCGGATGTTGATTTTGCAAAACCATGGGATTGAAACCAACAGCATGATTATGTTGATATGAAGATGGATAAGATAAATAAAATTTCATATAGTAGATAGTATAACTATATTATCATAGAAATAATAACATACTTATTCATTCAAAACTAAAACTCATAAAATTGAATCTTCTCTTTCTCTACTTATGAAATCGGCTAAAGGCTCACGCAGGTCATGGCAGTTGTTTTATTAGTTTTTTCATCAAGAGACTAATGATCTTGAAGAAAACACGGAGCCATACGGTGGCCAAAAGTCAGCGAGATAGCAGTGCCTTATGGGAAACTGAGTTCAAGGGGGACCCCTTTGCGCCAAACTGAGTGACCTTCGGATTTTAAAGAAGCCAACTTCTTCTATAATGATTTTTTGGAAAGGGGAAAGGAAGCGGATATAATGAAACAAATATTAATCTAA
>VDFB02175455.1:0-27077 GCA_007258455.2 Sequoia sempervirens
CATTTATTTAGTCTTAATAGTCATTTATTTTGTCATGGTAGTCATTTATTTAATCATATATTTAGTCATTACTCAAGTCATCTATTTAGTCATGTATTTAGTCATAAATTTAGTCATTATTTTAGTCATGGTAGTCATATGTTTAGTCATTGTAGTCATATATTTGGTCATTGTATTCATTTATTTTAGTCATAGTAGTCATTTATTTGAGTGAATGAATGATTCAAGTTATAAACCAAATCTAACTTAATTAATTCTTGCAAATTTATGCATATAAACTTCAACTATCATACATATTCAAAAAAAAAATTTGTATTTGATTAACATGAAAAAAATATATAATCAACAAACAACTTTATGCATATAAAGCTCAAATATCATAGATATTTGAAAGTGTTTTTGTATTGCATGAAAAAAAAATACAAACAACAAACAATTGCATAACCAAAGGAATTACAAACAACATAGAGCTACATAAACAAAGATCCAAGAAGTGCACCCTTCATTGCACTCTTGGTGCCATGGAAGACAAACAACATACAATTGCATAAACAAAGATCCAAGAAATACATCCTTCACTGCACTCTTGGTTGCCATGGAAGACAAATCCAAGATACAATACAAATGCTACAAACATTGAAGGGAGAAAAGACATGAAAATATATAGTAAATGTAGTTATATTATTTGTGTTGCATATATTGCCCGATTCAGAGCAGACTTTCCCTCCCATTCCAGCCGGACAACCCTTGAGAGAAGATTGGAAGGATTCAAATGAGAAGGATGGAAAATTCCTATCTAGAAATCTCACTGGTCATGGTTAGATGAAAGCAAAGAGTGCATGTTCACCTCTCCAATTTGATGAGCTGCAACTTGAAAATAAGATTTCAACAAGAGTTTTAGAATATGTTTATTAAAATTAAAATATAGTTATTAAAATGAAAATACAACCAAGATCTAATAATGAGCACATTTAGATGCTTAAATTGTTAAAATTTATGCTTGCTACTCTAAGTACTATTATTAATCTTCACCAATAATCAGAAGTAGACAACAAGCAAACTTTTGGGAGGATGTCTAGCTCCTCCCAGTCCACTTATTAGCCTACACCATATGATGAATATTAAAAAAAACAAGAACAATAACACCAATAATCTAGTAGTAAGAAAAACAAGAACTTCAAAATTAGAAACTCAGATTAGCTAATGACTCTCCTAGGGAGACAAAGGAACAATGCAAGGATGGACTATTGTGCATATCATACAATGATATATGATGTTCCAAAGAAGTGTGAGCTATTGACTCTCCTAGGGAGACAAAGGAACAATGCAAGGATGGACTATTGTGCATATCATAAATGATATATGATGTTCCAAAGAAGTGTGAACTATTGAGCCAATGTCTTTGCCTTTGTACTTATCAAATTTCTAATAAAGAACATGCCCATAATTTTACAATTGATAAAGTATCCTTCAACAAGAAAAATGCATCGATGCTACTACTATGAATACATCCACCATTCCCATAACCATAAAAATTATCATACAAACAAGAAGATCATATCCAAAAATGTAAAATACCTCTTAAGGTTTCATAGACTAATAGTAATATCTAATCAATATCATATAAGTGTTTGTGTGCCTGGATTTCATTTAAAGCTATTAAATGTTGTTTCCCATGTTGTCACTTAAGACAAAGCATGAAACTAAGGACATACTCATAAGTAATGACTAACTTTCAAAACTAAAACTCTGGCCAAATTAGTTCATGATGGTTAATTCCTAACAACATAGGAAGCTAAAACTAGAGCGTTATTTCAGATATATGTTGACACTGACCTCAAGAATGTGAAGTGACCTTGGTTCCTCATGTACTTTCTTTATAAACTGGTTTAGTTGTTTCATCTTGAAACTTCACGTACTTCATCTGTGACTTCTAGATTGAGCTCCTCCATTTGATAAATTATTTCCTCCATTATCTTTTTCTGAATGGATTGTATTCACAACAATAGCTGCTTCACTTGTTTCATCATCAACAGTTGATGCAGATGCATCCAATTCAGAAGAATCACATGTTGCTAGTTTGGGAGTAGCCTGGGTGCTAATTGCACCTATTTTTCTGCCATGTTTCTTAGCCCACATTTCAGCATACTCTTCCTTACATTTAGCCACAAATGTTTGCAGTACTGCAATTGACAAAAAAATTTCACAACCTGGAACCAAATGAATTATTTGTATTGATCCATTTTCATATGCATAGGAAATTAAATATAACAATCTACAAGAGGTTCATTTCTCTATTTTAAAGAATCTACAAAAGGTTCATTTCTCTATTTTAAATTATCCATTTTAGATGCTCTCTCTCTCTCTAGCACAAATAGAAACAAATATTCAAGATTTTTTTCTGAAACATGCAAACCAATAATAAAAAATAACTACAACAGTTTAACTATATTAACTATAAATATCTCTCTCTCTCTCTCTCTCTCTCTCTCTCTCTTTTCTCAAACATGCAAACCAATAATAAAAAAGAACTACAACAAGCCAACTCCAAAGCATATAATTTTTTACTAGAACCCTTATACAACGAAAAATATAAACATTCTAATCCTACATAAACTTGCAACAAACTAGGAACTAAATTTGGAACTAATATTTTAAAACTACTAAATAGGTTATAATTTCAAACTTACATTCATCCTAGCTCAGTTTGCTAAGTTCAAGAATACATTTACACTCGTGATGCCTTAGATCTTACACAACAAATGTTAAATAGAGCTATTGTAATTTGTTGATTTTAATGTCTCATCAGTTCTTATAAAGTGGAAAATTGCTAGTACAACTTTTATAAAATGGCAAAGGAATTGACTATGGAAGTGAGTTGGTGCATGGGATACTCCTTTATAGCCAACCCTTACCTCCCTCTTGGCTGCCAACCTGTATGTCTAAAAGTGATGCTCATTTTTCTATTCTTTACTACCCCATCCTCTAAATTCCTATTGTGGTTGCTTGTGGTCTTATGGCCTTCTGTATTGTTTCCTTTTGAGCTCAGCTGCTATGGTTCATGGGAAGAAGGGTTCAAAACCTCAGTACCCCTTTCTTTGCAGGGTTGTTTTGGACTAGAGCTTGAAGGCAATTTTTGATTGTTTGGCCTCTAGATCCCTTAATTTAGTTAAATGTATCTTGGGGCTTGATGGCATGGCAAATTTGAGAAGGGTACCCAATAAATAATCCATTTGGATAGAATTTTTTTAAAAATTAGACATAAAGTTCTCTGAAGGTGAGCTTCATAGGTGGGTTAGGAACTTTGAATTTAGTGGTAAGGCTTTCTTCTGCTTGGTTTGGGTTGCAAGAGCTTGCTACAATAGGGGACATTTGTGTGCTATGTTGCTAGCAATAAGTGTTAGTAATATATCTTCATTTGCTTGAACTGCAATCATTTTGTCTAGATTTGTGTTGTCCTAAAGCACCTTATGGCTACCCACTCAAATGGTACACTCAAGGTTTACTAATGTGTTCACCTTACCACCATTCGAAGATTACGACATGGCTTCAAAAGGGAAAAGTGTGATGATATTGTTGGCCCCCCAAGTGGGCTCCTGCCCTAGCTTTAGCAATGGAATTGATAGCTAGGGCATATAGTCCCTGCCTTAGTTTCTATGTGTTTATGGAGGTAATTTTTTTTCCTAATCACTCGTTTCTTCAACTAACTATTTCTTTATTGGGGAGGGTGGTTTCCTCAATTGGCGGGCCTCTCTTATGGCTCTATTTTTGTGTATTTTTGGTGACCTTAGGACTAGTGTGTCTCTAGAAAACAAGCAAAGCCAATAGAACCAAATATGAATAGTATAAATATAAATAAATGTAACTGCACAAAAGAGAGTTGGGAATGACCTGTAAAGTGTAGAGAAGGTGTGAGTTAGCAGCAAATTAGGTTTGTAATAGCTGCTGAGCTTCAGTTTTATTCCTTTGATGCAATCCCTAACATAAATGCATTGTTAAAATAGAACTAGAAATGGAGAAACATAAACATTGAATATGATGAAATGTAATACTAACAAGGGGATTGATCAGCTATCAGTTGTCTCAAGAATTAGTGACTCTCGTGATAAATGGGGCATATCTCATTTACTACATGATATATCTCCCCTCCTGAAATTAAAGTCAATCCTACTTTTAGATCTATGTGTGATTTTTTTTGGCTTGTATAGCATGATCAAAATGGTAAGAGGGATTTTATTAATAGCTTGTTCATTATTGAATGGTCAGATAGGGTGGCAATCAACATAATGATGCCACGTCACAAAGCATATCATTAATCAGTCAAATTGCTTCACTTGTTTGTAAGATTCATAGGTGCATTTTACAACAATTCAGTCTCTTCCCAGATGTTCTATCCAATTCAAGTTTTCCAAACAAGAGACAAAATGTCATTAATTCAATAACCAAACTACAAAACAGAAGTGTGGAGAAGAGATACTAACAAGGAATGAGATCACCATGGGGAAAGGAATTTTATTGGAAATGAATCATACCATGAGAAGCTTATATAAAATAGACTCCAGGTCTTCTCCTACATACCCTATCTGCATTCATAGGAATGTAATTAGACAACTAGAACAAGAATGGAAAGAAAATCCTAGACAAAATCCACAAAAAAAGAACCAAAAAATGAAAATTAATATATACATTAGAACCAACTCTATACCATCCTGATAATTAAGTTCCTACCAATAATGATTTTCCAAATTTAACAAGAAAAGATTGGGTCTCTCTGACCAAATGCACTGACATTTATTTACCTTAAAATTTCTATTGATATTTTTTCATCATTTTACAAAGAAAATCACTGAATTTAGCTCCAAAATTTTGTAAAATAGTTTATATAAGCATTCATTTTATTACCATTCATTTTACTTATCCATAAGACAATACATTATGATTATAATCAAGTCAATCTCTGTGTCTATATTGCATTGGTTTTAGCTTCAGCTATACCAAATTTCTTCCTTTTTCCCATAAAGGAGGTCATAAGTTTGAAAATGGCGGATGTTAGGGTTGTACAACTTGTCAAACAATATCTAAAGTGTGAAAAAAAATGCCCTTGTGGACTTCCATAAGGAGAGCCTCGTAGATCAAAGTGTGTCTCGCTTTGTGCTAACCTAAAAACTACCTTTACCTGTACCTTTTATAGCTTATTTAAGTATTCATTTGTCTCTAATTCTATTTGAGTCTGAGTGCTTTTGGTTTAAACTGTGTGCTGACCTTAAAAAAATACACACAGTTTAAGCCCGAAGCACTCAGATTCACTATTATGGACTACAAAAATATCAAAACTCTAATGAAATTTTGTTTGCTAATCAACAAGGAAAAGTACAATGAGTTCAATCATATTCACTGCCAAATTGATCTAACATAATGAATACAACATAAAACAACTTAGAAAATTGCCATAAAAGTTATACTAACTCATTAAAGGGAATAGAACAAACAGACTTAATAAACAATACCACTAGACACCAGTGTTGCTTACACTAATATTTAAGCATGTATAATATGTGCTTTAAATTTTGTGACCTAATAAGAATTTTGATGTTACTATGATTGGATGAAATACAATAGACACCTGGAAGGGGACATTACTGCTTTAATTCAGCTATTTTGACATTACTTCACTTTTTTCAAAAATATGAACCATTCCCTTAAATGAACAATTTAAATGTTCGCCCCAATAGGAGCTTGGTTAGTAATGGTGCATGCTACTAAATAATAATTTTCCTCCTATGCCAGCTAGGCTTGGTTGAATAACAAGGTTTAGAGTTTCAATCCATCCATTAGGGTCCCATTCTAGCTGCTAATACACACCCCACTCCTCAACCACACCTGACCCCCTCTCCAACTTGCCACCATCCAACTACCCCCTCTCACCCTCACTTAAATGTTACTATTGTTGCAAGTCCCATGACATAGAATAGTAGCTCTAAGCATTAGCATACAATCCAAAAAGAAGTATAAAGTTTGCAGTTCAATCTCTTAGAGCATGTTTCTTGAAGCTTCCAAAAAAACTATTGCTTCCTATATTTGCTCCAAAATACATCAATGCTACAAGAATGAGTGAAAAGATGGTTTTCGGTTGGAAGATAGCATTTTACAATACAAAAGAATGTCATCATTTTAAGGCATTACAAGATATGTGTTATGAAACTTGAAGTAAAAAATACCAGCTATATTAAAATACAAAAACTATTCATTGAGGAGTATCCAAAGAATGAATAAAGTCCAAAGCAACAGCCAATAGTATGATACCTGTGTCAAGGTTGTTGCATCAGCAATCACAAAGGGCACATTTACAAATCTGGAAAAAAAAATTTGCAAGTAGTGTCTTACCTATATCCCAACATATTTCAATTGTAACAGATGAGTAGTCAAACTAACATGTAATGAAAATAGTAAAGGTACCACATATCTAACTAGTTTTCTAGAAAAACACCTGTATTTAATATACTCTATTTGTGATGGTTGTCAAAATAGACAATGGGAAAAAATGGCAGAGGTAAATACCATAGCCAGTTGGACCCATTATAAGAACATTGCTTTTCTCCAGCTCTAGATTATCACCATCATCAATTTCCTCCTATTTACGGGACATGCCAAACCTGCCATTCAAAACTAGTGCCCAAATTAGCTACCAAGAACATATACCAGACATCACCCCCCAAAAGGAAGACTAAAAAATAGCATTGAACACTTCTAAATGATGTGTGTGATACTAAAACATTGATACTAGAAAGTAAAATGTTAAACCTACCAATCTATACTAGAGACATCAACAACATACATTAATTTTACATTAATTTCATAATGACAGAACTCTAAAAGAAAATTCAATGCTTGATAACATGTAATATTTGCTCACCCTTTAGTTAATATATCAATGAAATTCTCTCTCTTTATTGACTCATAATATATCTGTTTGTAGTGATTATGTACTGCAACTACTAGCACCTATCATAAGAAAGGGAATGACTGAGCAGTTTACAAAGAAAATCACACTTTAAAAGACCAATTTCTATTAAAGTATCTAATTTGTGTACCAGCCATTAGTTTGTAACTTAACATCATAACATTGTCCAACTTTTAGAGCATCTAATAGCACCTCTTATGTAGATTATAATTAATTAGCAATGTAGAACTCCAAACAAGTGTGCCATATGCAAAATATGCATGATGATTCCTGAAGAATAAAAGTAGTAAGAGGAAAGAAGAGGGAAGGGAGGGATTAGCCTCATCATCCAATTGGAAGGATAGAAGAACGATAAAAAATAAGAAACATAAATACATGTTAATCAAAGAAGATGCAAAAGGAACAAAGAATAATGAAAAAGATAAACCTTGAGTTAATTGATGGGTTCAATCCTTATTATTAAAAGAACCAAGCACAACATTCATCAGTCCATGATATATGAAAAAAATAATTTATTGTAATTCATTACAAGCTACTAAAAATTTTATCTGAACTTGTCTTAACAAACACACAAGTACATCAAGGTCATTAACAGTTTGCACAAGGCTCACTTTGTTTTATGCACATCAAAAATGGCCAAAATACCTAAGTATTTTCATATTTGTAATGATATTAAAGGGGAATTCTCTACAGTTTAAGGAAAAAAAATAAAATGGAAAAATCAGTAATAGTATGCGAGGAATCCTATAGACTCAACATAAGAGGCATCGACTTGTGGCATTTCAGCTTTATGATTTGCATGGTGGAAGAATAAGGAGGAAAAAGGCCCAAGCTATGGCATTATCCTAGCCATTACCTTAATCTAGACTTGTCTTAAGAAACTCACAAGTACATCAAGGTCATTAATGTTTTACACAAGGTTGAATTTGGTTTATGCACATCAAAAATGGTTGAAAGTGAAATACCTAAGTTGTTTCATATTTGTAGTTATATTCAAGGGACATTCTCTAAGTATAAAGCTGAAAATTAAAATGGAACAATTGGTAATAGTATGCGAGGAATCACATAGACTCAACTTAAGAGGCAACAACTTGTGGTGTTCTAGCTTTGTGATTTACATTCTGGAAGAATAAGGAAGAAGAAAGGCCCAAGCTATGGCATTATCCCAGCCATTACTTTTGTTACAACTCCATTAAAACAATCAATTGTGATAATTTTTACAAAGGCTAAGTTTTATGGCAATCGTTGTGATGTCAAATGTTTAGTTATAAGTCTAAAAAAATGGGTGAGTTGTATGTTTTACAATACAATTTCAATAAGCATCCCTTCCCAACATAGAATGAATACAAAATATAGATACATAATTCTATGAATTTCTTTTATTAATCCTCTTGAAAATAGTCGTGTACATGCAAATTCAAAGTTCTTCCTTCTCAAATGAACTAGTCCTATGCAAAGCTTTATTCAAAGAACTTGCTCCTGGAAATGGATTCATCTGGTGAGTTGTCTTCCTTGATAGTGGAAATCCATAAAAGATAATTTATCGATATCGTCCTGCAATGTTTTCACTTCTATCAATATATATTTCATTTCAAGCTTCTCTTTTCTGTGGATCACAGCATGACCTACTTTAAATAACTCTTATCTTCCAAATTTTCTTTTACTGAAATAAGCAAATATTTTGTTACTCTCCATCCTCTTCCTTCATTAGCAACAACTCAATTTTCTTTGCATATGTGGAAAATATGAAATTCATTGCTCCAATGTCATACTACCCCACTTTTCCTAATAGTACATGGCAAGCACCCACTTCCATACATTGCACACCACCTCATTAGTGGCTTCAATTTGGCTAAAATAAAGTGAGCTTCACATAGAGGCTATTCATATTGCAAATGCAAAAGAAGTGGTAAAGTCTCTTTGGAGCAAATAGTATGGAAGGTCAATATTACTTGGTACAAAGCAATAAGACTAACAAACACAGTCAGTATATATTTTGAATTGAACTTCATAAGAGAAGTTGCAAAAAGACATTTACATAACTTATTGTGAGGTCCAATTTTGTATTTCACCCCCTTCCAATTGATATTAACTCCTGTTAACCTGGTAGAAAAATTTTGTGAGAAAGCGGTAAAAGAAATCTATAGTCAAAACCATTTATTTTGGTTAGCATGTAACTAGAACCTCAGAAATTCTAGTTCAGTAGTTATCCTCAGGGTGAATAGTATAAACTCCAACATCTTCCATGCCTTCACTTCTAACAGAATATTGGAAAGTCCACCCATGGAAAGCACCACCATGTACCCCTCAAACATTCAAAGCAAACATTGCTCCAACAAAATCAATATATTTCCTTTTGATTCATAAAATGGCATCAACTGCAACATCCTTTGGTGTGTCATGCCTTTTCCTCATACTCTCCACAACTTGATAGTTGTAATCCAGAAACCAAATTTGTTAAGAAACCATACCCAAAAAAAGCATTGAAAATAGTTAGGCACTAGAGTTAGAAACTAATGCCCTGTATATTTAATTATTCAAAAATCTCTCTGGTAACTTAGCTATACAATTTACCATGGTAGAAACCACATCATCTCATCACCATCTCCTGGTGCACCAAAAGAACCTACTTCCTAGTTAGCATATGCAGATGATCCCACAATCGGTCCATCGCGAACCCTAAAAGAGAACTGCAATCAAAATTTTAACAAACAATGGGTACTATTTTAACAATGTCAAACTAAATCATGTGAGAATTCTATATAGATATGCATAGGTATGCATGGTAAAAATTGCAACTAGAAATATTAGGTAGTTATTACACTAATTCTAAATCTATACAAAAACTGTGATGTATAATAAATAATCAACCACCATGATTTGGATGATAAAGAGACATCTAGGCACAGAAATCCACTACTACAATAAAAGTACAATAATGAATTTGATCTTAGATAAAGACAAAAATTGAAAACAAACTCAACATCTTCCAAATAAGTTAATAACTAGTGTACCTTTTGTGAGGAACATCAGAGAATCATGATGCTTTTCCAAATCACCTAAATTAGATAATTGCCACTCAAGCAGTACCACTCCAAGTGCCCTCCAATTCGTTTATGTTCCAGACCTCAACAAAACTTACTAGGTGGATTTTTCCACAATGAAATTTCCCTCAAATATATTCCATTTACAGGTCTAAGTAGATAATCCTTTTTGTAATGTCCATAAATCTAGCATCCATCAAATCTTCTATAAAAACTGTGATTAATGAAGACATGGCTAAATTTGATCTCTTACTCCATTAATTTATTCAGAGGATTGCATTTCATTCCAATTTCACTCACGCTTAACACATACATTAAATACATTCAAGATAATATTATATATATATGGTAATAATCTATATTTAAATAATTAAACACTATTATACATTCAAATAGATGCCATTTTGTAGAACTACTGTAACTACAACATGTATTTACCTTGAAAATAGCACATGTCATGCTCCATCAGTTTAAAATTGTATTTTAGAGTAAGACAACATAATTTGGCCAAAGAGTCCGTAATGGTTTGAATGGGCTACAACCATTTAAACCATTGAAGAAATCCATGAGCTAGGGTTGAGGTTATTCTCATTTGAGAGCTACCAAAAATTATTATAGTAGCCATGCAGGAATGTCCTTGTCATTTATCCCAACAAATTTTATTATTTTAAACTCATTTCTAAGATTCAATCTAAGTCATTAATAGCCTATATACATTTCAAATCAAAAGAAATTGTAAAAAATTACATAGCAAAATTTGTTGAAAAGAGAATTGTGCATTGAACTTGGTGCAAAATGATTGAAATTTGGGTAGATTTAATATAACTCTACCTCAGCTCCAGCAAATGGGAAGAGCAGATAGACCTATAATGAAGCAGTGCTTTTTCTTTTATTTTATTGATGTTTGTTAGTTTGGTGATTGTCTATTGTGGGGAATATTAGCAAGTGTCATGAAGTGATTAAAAAGATGATTTATCACTTTTATAAAACTGAATAAAATGCATAAAAGATGTGCAGACATAAATAACAATGTTAGAAATTTCATCTCCACGCATTAAAGAGAATTGGTAGCCTATAGTTATAGAAGAAACCACATGCCTTGTCTATGCTTCCATGTTTTGCATACATGTCAGACATGCAGTAAGATAGGAGGTGGCATTTTGTAGGAAATTTTATGTGTCTCATCCACAATTTCTCATTTTGCATGCGTGCCTATAAGAAAATTACTCAAAACTATGATATCCAGCACCTTAATTCTATCAATAGATCCCAAATTCAACCACAACCAGCTACGAACAGCAAAATGTTTAGTACAAGGAGACTCTAGAGTCTTAGTGTATCAAACGTTGTGGAGAACATCCCAGAAAATTATAGTTCAAGTGAATTAGTAGACAAGGAATCTTCATCTAGGTTATAGATTTGCATTTAACTGAGGCAGATATTGCAGTTCACGAGGTTTGAACACTTTGTCACGGGCTCCTATTCTATGATGTGGGAAGACCCAATGATATTTGCAGAAAATTATGTCGGTGACTCATAAATTCCCATTTATCAGGTGACATCTTCTTAACTTTATTTTCATCCAAAACATTACGTTTTCTGGGATTGAAATGAAATGAGTGTTAGAGATTATGAAGGTGATTGCTAAATTTAGTTTAGTTTATTGTATTCTTTTTATTTGAAATAGTGTTGGGATGATTTGGGAGACATAAGAGCAATAGCTACATGACAATAGTATGTGTTTTTTGGAACCCTTTTTTTTTTGTATCTTGATTAATTTGATAGTAGTATTGGGCAGAAGTTAAGTTTTTAGTGGGTATTCGCTTACTATTGATTTGAGTTTGTTGCTTTGATGTTTGAGTTCAAGTTGGTAAGTCTCAGATCCAAATGTCAAGTTAAACTTATTAGGATACTCAAGTTTAGTTCTTCACTACATGGAATTTCTCCAACCCTAGTTTTCACAGACACTGTGATTGTTGTAGCCTAGCTATTACACCTAATCGCAGGAAGAATCACCCCAGCCTTACAAATAATAAAAGCCTAATAGTTCCACCTTGCACACCTACCAGAGGGTTTTCTCAGACTACTTCATTTTCATGATTGTCTCTGGAGATAAAATCAATATTTCATTTTTTAAAAAACCTTTAATCTGTGTATCATGATTAAATTCCAACTTCTGCTATTATTGTTGATCTTATAAATTTTCTCATTTCACCAGGTAACAAAAGAAAATATTCATGGTTGCATTGTTCAATTGAAATTTGTCTAGTAGGTTTCTAGCAACAATTAGGGAGAAATTATAGGCTTCTAGCCCTTTATTCAAAATTTATTGGTAAAAATGAAACAAAATAGAGGCTATACACCCTTGCACGTCGACATAAGAATATCTTTGGCCGAGGGGGAATCTAAGGACAAAATTGTTGGAATCTGTTGTTGCAGGAAAGATTCATTTTCCCTGTTGTAAAAATATACATTTTAGTTCACTAGGGTTCCATCTTGTAGCAGAAAGAGGAGTAGGTGCCCTTCCATGATATTTTATTTTGTCATTGTTAGTATAATGGAATTCAATACCTAATAATTTTTGTATTTTTTTTGTGATTAATGTATTTGTCTTTTTGAATATTTGAAAGTTTCTAGCATTTTTCCATTCCAAACGGGTGGAGGGGTAAAACGGAGTCTTACAACAAAGACACACTAGGAGTGATTATACATACTTAACACTAGGAGTTCTTTTATTCCCTAGCTGTATTGGTATTTTATCATCTACCTTGCTTTCTCTTGTAGAGGTGATTATATATACTTAACACTGGGGGTGCTTTTTCTTGTAGCCTTATCAAATTTGAGGATAGCTGAAGATCTAGAAAATATTGTATAGGAGATTGTGCTTCATGTAAAGGGAGTGTGGAGCTGACTTTCAATCAAGAATGTCTATTTAGATACATTAATTTTGTTGTAGCCATTCACAGAAAAGATGAGATGAGTTACTTTACACTTGTTTTTACAACCAAGTGCAATCTCTTATATTTCAATAATATGAACTATTTCTTGTTTTATTGTGCAAAATAATATACTTGATGTGCTAGGTTTCCATTGTTTCAAAATTTGCATACCCTGTTTCCTACCTTTAAATAAAATGTGTTTTAAGTATTCATTTTCCTGTAATATGGGGTCCAACTTTTTGTGGAGATCGGCAGTAAAGCCTTCATTTAAAATATAGCAACATAATTATGTTCAAATGAAATAAAATGCAACAAAAATGATCCGATGATCTGGTGGCATAAAGATTCCAAAAAGTAAAATTCACTGAAACCATGGCAAGCAACTTACCTTAAAATTCTGCACAAATTGTGTCATGCTGTAGAAATTTATTTAAATGACGTGAACCAAAACCAATCTTCCTATACTTGTTATAGGGAACGAAATCTAAAAGTATCAAGGTTTTAGGGCTTAATTAGACTTAGGCCTTATACATGCCTTCATGACATCCAGCAAGTGAATTGTGCCCACCGCCTCATTTTCCAGCAATTGCACGGTCACCGGTGGCTGAGCTACTGCCGTTGTAGCCATTGAGAAAGCTTTACTATTCTTAAGCGAGAAAAACTATATAAACCCTACGAACTAATACCCCAACATTCCAGTAGCTTCTCCTTCTAGCAGCTTCTCAAATGCATTAACTACAATGCCCCAGCGAAAATTATTATGATCATTTAATTTTCAAGTTTTTTAAAAGAAAAATGAATTATAGACCTACTCTTACCAATAGAAAAAGAGATAAATGATAATTTTGAAATATAAAAAATATGCTCTAAAATTCAAACTATAGAAATAGAATAAAATATATTTAAATTATGCAATGTCATTGGCCAACCAGCAAAAATAAATAAAAATTGAACGATTGTAATAGTATCCTACCTATCAGCAAAAACTAATAAATAAATATTATTAAATAATTATATAATATTAAATATAATATTATATTATATTATAACATAATATTATATAATAATAATATATTATTAATATTATAATACTATTTAATATTATAATACTATATAATATTATATTATATTATAATTTGTTTATTATTAATAAAACTTGGTTTAGGTTCAGGAACCGAAGAAAAGAAAACAGTTCAAAGTCACGGATGCTAAAATAAGCATCGATGAGCAAAAGCCAAAGAGGCAACAAAGAGAAACAACCCAATGTCATGCATAGGGAAAAATCAAACAAAGAAAGAGTGGCCCAGTCGGGAAGAAATGCAAGCCACCCTACACCTCTCTAGCAGCATCCTAACACCAATTGGGAGAAAAATCTTGAGGATCCCAGCTCGGGATAGCCCGAATATCATCCTAGAGGAGCTTGATCAGCGGGAAAGGGAAGTCATTCCACCACTAAGAAGTCTAAACACCTTTATCCCTAACCAACCATATACTAATATTTGCTAACCAGTAACATGGTTGCCTTCTCTCCTAATGTGTGACACTTTTAGCACCTCAATATCTTTAACCGCCCTTCTTGCACTTTGCATTATTGCATTTAGTCTCAATTTCACCAGATTTCCCCCTACAAGGGAATTGATGATCAGTTTTGAGTCTCCTTCACTCCACAACTTCTTCCACCCCTTTTCTCTAGCAATCATAATCCCCCACAATAGTGCATAAGCCTCAACCTTATTATTTGAATCCATCCCTAGGTCAAGATCAAAGGTGCCAATAGGTTGCCCATGACCATCCCTGAAGATCCCACCTCCTCTAGGCTTGCCTAGGTTGGATTTTTTCGCTCCATCAAAATTGAATTTAATCCAACACAATGTAGGGGGACCAGGCCACAAAGCTCGACCCAGTGACTAGCCCAAGCATAGGAGCACATAGCCAATGGAAATGGGGCTAAGCATCCCCCCAAGCCTTCTCACTAGCATAGACCTCTCTTCTTTTACATTTCTAGATTTCCCCAAATTCACATAGGGAGCTTTCCACCTTATCCCAAACACTCTCCACAACTCTTCTTTTATCTTGAAAAATTCTTCGATTGTGTTCAATCCAGATGTTCCACACAATGGTAGCAAGGGAAGCCTTCCAAATCAGCTTGAGACCTGGGAAATGAATATGTGCCTCCCAACTCTCTAAAATTCTTGGGATACTCTTGGGAAGAACCCAAGCAAGCTTCCATCTGCTCATAAAAGTATTCCACAGCTGGTTGGCGAAACTACAATGGAGGAAAAGATGATAATTACTTTCTTCATCTGCTTCGCACATGACACATTTGGATGGTCCCGCCCTCCTGAAAAGTCTAAGCATGTCCCATGTGAGAGCCATGCACCTTCTAGTGATCCAAAGAAAGGAGTTCAACTTGGGAATATTATGCTTATACCACCCACCATTCGACACCCAAGCCTTCTCAAAATTGCAAAAAAATTCTTTGAAGACATCGTTAACCGAGACTTGGCCACTACCTCTGTCACCCCATACCAGCTTATCCTCACCTTTTAGGCCTAAAAAAAATCCATTTCTTGATTTCACCTTGTATCTTCGAACACACCTAGTTCAACTCCATGATTGGGGCCCTAAGCATACCTTAAGAGCCAGCCAAGGGCAGACCCATCATATAGTCTCTAGCTTTGACTCATATGCTATCTTCAAAATGGCTAATCATAGTCCTGAACCTAAGAATGTCTTCTAAAGCACCAGAGTCTAGCCACCTATCCCTCCAAAACCTAATTTTACTTCCATCCCCTAGGCACCAATATTATATTATAATATTATATTATATAATATTATAATACTAAATATATTATAATATTATATTATTATATAATATTAAATACATTATACTATAAATATAATATTATAATATTAATAATATATTATTATTGTATTATATTATAATACCACCCACTCCCTCAATTCAATTTTTTTGTTAATTAAGAATTTAGTCATCTTAAATATCAAACTAGTTTCAAATCATAGTTAAAAATATTAATGATTCATTAACTTAATGAGTAATCAAAGTTAAAGAATGTAAATGTTATTTTATTTATAAAATATGTGAAGGCCTTAAGATTGCACCAAGAGGCAATTCCTTTCACGCAATAGGTATTTTTGGTGCACCAAGCAACCTAGGCAGCCAAATGGCCCACTTAGGTAGGGGTCCCATGAGGGGGGATTAAGCTCTATGGATTATGATCAAATTCAAAAGAAAAAAGAATAGAGTAATAATCATTTATTTAATCATTAATTTAGTCATTTATTTAGTCATTTATTTAGTCATTTATTCAATCATTTATTTAGACATTTAGTTGTGATTTTACCCGATGACCAGATTAGTCACTTATAAATGACCAAATTAGTCATTTATTTTCCAAATACTACTAGTGTTAGTCATGTGACTAAAAATTTTAGTCACATGACTAAAAGTCTTAGTTAGGTAGTCATTTATTTTCCAAATTCTACTAGTGGAGGTACCCACACCTTGGGATCATTCCCATGTTTTCATTGGATTGTTGAATTTAAGATTCAATAGGGTACAAATACAGGAGATAATAGTTTTGGCATGCCTGATGGGACTATTGAATCAAGACAGTCTTGAAATTTTAATTTTTTTTGGTTTTGATGTACAACTAGTGAAATTTTAGACCTTTTAGAGGTTAAGTTTGCATGTCTGGTGACTTTGAGTCAAGTGGTTAGCAAAAGCCAGTGCAAGACAAAATATGAAAAGAATACAAACAATAAGTAGTGTTGTCCCTTTTCAATATTTACAATTGTCACCACGTAGGAAGAGTGGAAGAATTATAAAATGAACTCCAATTTCATCCAAAAGAGTTCAGTCTACACCTCCTAGTTTCAAACTAGTAGTTGTAGCAAGTGTTTCTATCCTTTTAGTTATTGTACTTGTTCCAACTTAGGTCAGTCCACCTCAAGCTACCCAAATGGCTAGGAATCAACCTTTTGTTCCATTTAATGGAGGAAATCCTTTGAATATTGTGTAGCATGATGATATACCTATGGCTACTTTGAAAAGTTTACCTTTATTCATAGGGGAGGATCAAACCACTCCTAGTGAGCACATTAGAGATGTGGCTTCTCTGTTTGGAGTTCACCATATCACTCAAGAGAATGTTGCAGTTAGGCTGCTTGTTGCTTCATTTAAAGGAAAGGTTCTACAATGGTTCATAGGCTTGGTATTTGATTCTATTGCAACATGGAATGAATTGGGAGACAAATTGCATAAGCAATTTCAAGATAAGTCTGATCACCTATCACTAATTGAATAGTTGACAACAATCATGAGAACTCCCCAAGAGCAGATGACAGACTTTAATTATCATTTTCAAAAGACATGGTACAAAATTCTTGACATGGTAAGACCTTCCCTAGAATATTATTTTCTATATTATTTGAGGTCTCTTAATAGTGACATTTTTGTCATGATACAATCTATTGGGGGTGTCTCTTTACCAAATGATTATAAAATAGCAATTAGAGCAGAAAGTAGTCTAATTCAAGCTGGTAAGATAGCACCTAGACCTGCAATGCCAATTTTCCCAAAAATCCAGCCTTCAATGCCTTTGCAAATACCACCCTTTGCTCCTTTACCTATTGTTCCAGTGTTACCAGCTGCTATTAGCCAAGAAATGACTATCCTAGGTCCATCTCAGGAGTTGTAAGAGATTAAAAACAACCAAAAAAATATTGAAAATTTACTTCAAACATTTAGTAATGAGTTGGTTAGCATTAAGAAGCAATAGTTTTAGGGTTTTAAGCCCTATCAACCTCAAAATCAAGGGAAAAATTAGACTTATCAAGCTAATAGACAACCATTTCAAGGAAATCGGCAAGGAGCAAGATAGAATGTGAATCCAAGGCCTTTTCATCCATATAATCAAGGTCCAATTAGTGCAGCTAGGGATCTTTTTCCTATACAAAACAACCTTGCAGCAGACTATGAGTGGTGCTTTCCATGTAATCAAGTCCCACAATCAAGCTACATGTTTGAATGGGGCCATTAATCAGGCTTTGATGGTGTAGAATGTCTCAAATGTGTAGAGCATACCCAATGAGGAATCACCACAACAACAAAATCATCGTATAGATGATACAACTCTCTTGAATTGGCAAGAAGAGAAATTTTGTGGTTTGAATGGAGTTGATTCTCTAGTTACAACTAATACAAGAGCAAAAAAGAGGGCTTTTGAGATTGAATAGTCAACAAACAACGGTAAAGAAGCTATTGGTCCATCTACATCTCAAGTGCCATGCATATTACAAAGAAATTCACAAGTTGCTACATAGGAACAGACTAGGAGTCACCCTCAATCAACTCATTTGCAAGTTGATCTTCCTGTTGTGAGGACTTAGCATAAGGTAGATACTACTGCACCTTAGAATATTGTTGAAAGTATGAAGAAAATGAATGTATCAATGTCTATGTGGGATTCTTTATCCATCCCAAGCCAAAAAGACTTATCGCATTCTGCTTTATTTGATGTGAAATTCAAATGATACACCAATAGGTTAGGCTATAGTTGTTTTCACAAAAAAACCTTAGACAACAATAAAAATCAGGTAAAGATGTCAAACCCCCTCCATTTTGTGTCTTTGATAATAGGGGATAAGTTGGTCCATAATTGCACGGTGGATAGTGGGGCAAGCAGTTATGTTATGCCCAAATAGATTGCTAATAATTTGGAATTGAAATATCAGCCCCTTGAGAAAGGAGTGATCCAATTATATGGGTCATCTATTAATACCATAGGTGTCATTAAAGACTTAAGCCTTACACTTCACACTTGTCCAAACTTTTCCCTTCCCCAAGACATATTTTTCATTCACTTGCCAACTTATTTTGCATTATGCTTGTCAAGAGATTTTACTACCAAGATTGGGAGTTATTTGTCCTCGGATTGGTCTCACATGTTGTTTAGGACTAGATATGGGACAAAAATGACTATAAAATCTAAGTCACTTGCCAAATATTACATTGAACCTTATATCCCAATTGATGTTAATGCAAATTGTGTTGTTCTTGAGGATAGTGAGCTTGCTACTACCCAAGAATTGCAAGTTGAAAATGTACCAGATATACTCTTAAATGAGTGGGCAGCAACAAATGTTGAGGATAATCCAAATGATAATATTAAAGAGGCTAGTTTAAGAGTATATGTGTTACATCAACCTGAAGTAGTCATGCCAAATCTAGAAAAGAAGGAAGAACAATAGCTAGGACAACAAGATGAAATGTGGAAGATGTTATTTGATGGCTTGAGAAGAAGATATGGAGCTAGTGGGGGTGCAATGCTTGTGTCCCCACAAGGTGACAAGTACTATTCTACTTTTAGATTTTATTTCTCTTGCTCTAACAATATTGTTGAATATGAAGGTCTAATTCAAGGCTTGGAATGGGAAAGGAAAAGGGGGATAAGCTACCTATAGGTATTTGGGGATAGTGAATTGATAGTCAATCAGGTAAGAGTCTTGAACATGACTAAAAATGATTCTTTGAAATCTTACAAGCATGGGATCTGGGATATGATAGAGGAATTCAATGCTTTTAATTTGGTTTCAATTCCTAGGAATCAGAATAAGCATGCAGATAGATTAGCCACAATAGGTGCTCAGTTTGATATACCTAATGATATTCAAAAGGGAAAAGTGTAGCAATATGTTAAGGTTATTGTAAGACCTTATATGTTTGATAATAACATTCATTGACAAGTATTTGAGAGTGATGAGTAGGTGTTGATATTTCTGCTTGAAGAAGATGATTTTTTAGTGGTAAATTAGGAGAAGCTCAAGCAACAATATGATGATCACATCATTCAGATGAGAACTAACAAGCTGCCTAGGGGTCTAGTCACCTTAGAATCTATCTTTAGCACTGATGATCAGGTCAAATAGAGAAAAACCAGCATGCAGGTCAAGGAGGAACATTATGAAGAGCTTGAGATATTTAAAGGTAAGCTCTTTAAATTTGGAAAAATTTGTTCACAAGAAGATAGGAAAGCTTTTGTCGCTTTTTGTTAATAGTTTTAAGATGTTTTTGCATGGGAATACTCAGATTTAAAGGGATTTGATCCCCAAATTTCCCAACATACCATAGAATTAGAGCCAAATGCAAAGCCTATTAGGCAGAGATAGAGGCCTTTAAACCCCAAACTTTAGCCTCTCATGATAAAAGAACTGACCAAGCTTATTGAGGGAGACATTATTTTTCCAATCAAGCATACCTTATGGGTCTCTAACCTTGTACCAGTTAGGAAGAAAAATGAAGAAAGTAGGCTCTTTGTAGACTTTAGAGACCTTAATAGAGCCTTATTGAAGGACCATTGTCTGTTTCCCTTTATGGAGCAGATCCTTCAGGTAGTTGTTGGTTCAAAAATATTTTCCTTACTTGATGGTTATTCTAGTTATAACCAAGTATTGGTCAAAGAAGAGGACCAATACAAGACTGCTTTTACCATAAAGTGGGGCACTATGGCCTACAAAATAATGCCATTTGGTTTATCTAATACTAGTGCCACTTTTCAGAGGGCCATGGACATGGTTTTTTAGGGACTAATTCATAAATTGGTGCTTATATATCTAGATGATATAACAGTTTTCTCAAAAAGTACAGAGGAGCATTTTTCCCATTTGATACAAGTGTTTGAGAGGTGCAAGGAGTTTGGTATATCCCTTAACCCCAAAAAGTGTATTTTTTTCTTTCAAGAAGGCAGTCTTGTAGGACACATAGTGTCAAAATAGGGGATCACCATTGATCCTGAAAGAGTGAAAGTCATTTTAGAGCTGCCTTTACCCAATCATAAAAAGGGGCTACAAAGCTTTCTTGTCAGAATTAATTTCTTAAGAAGGTTTATTCTAGATATTGCAAATCTTCTGAAACCACTAACTACTATGTTAAAAAAATGCAAGTTTTAGCTAGACCAAAGAGGCCAAGCATAGTTTTGAAGCTATCAAGGAGGCCTTATCAACAACTCCTACTCTAGTAAATCCAATTTTTTCAAAAGATTTTATTATGTATTCTTTTGGTAGCATAGATTCAATTTCTGCAATGTTGGTATAGTAGAATAATGATGGTTTATAATAGCCCATTGTATTTTTCAGTCAAGGTTTAGAGGATTATGAACAGAGGTATACCTTCATTTAGAAGCATGTACTTGTTGTTATCAGAAGTCTAAAAAAGTTTAAACCTTTGATTTCTAACAATAAGATAAATCTAATGGTTGCTCACCCTAGTGTGAAGGAGTTTTTGTTAAGTAGGGACTTGAATGAAAAGAGGGTTGGTTGGATTACGAAAGTTATGGAGTATGATATAGACATTAAGGTAACCAATCTTGTAAGGGGTAAATGGCTATGTGAGCAGCTAGCGACAAGGTATAAAAATGAGGAAAAGATAGAAGTAGAAATTGTTTTGGTCACCAATGATGAGCTTCAAAATGTTGCACCTGCATTGGGTGCAATTTGGGTACGTGTTATGACTCATATTTTGCAAATTGGTGAGTGTCCACTAGGTTTAGATAAGGCTAAGAGGAGATATTTCAGATTGTAGTCTATTCCTTATGTGTTGGTTGATAATGTTCTTTTCAGAAAAGACCTTAATGGTGTGTTAATATGTATCGATCATGATGAGGTAGATAAAGTACTTCATGAGTTCCATGATGGAACTACTAGGGGTCATTTTTCCCTAAGAACTATTGCATGGAAGATAATGAGACTTGGCTATTATTGGCTAAGCTTGCTTAGAGATTCCCATGCTTGGGAAAGAAAATGTGTAAAATGTGCAATTTTTGTAGGAAAAGAGAGACTGCCAGCTTTACCTTTGCAGCCAATTCAAGTGGAATAGCCCTTCATGAAATGGGGCATTGATTTTATAAGGGCTATAAATCCACCTTCTAGTGTAGGTCACAGGTGGTTACTTATTGCAACTGATTATTTTACAAGGTGGACTAAAGTAGTGACTTTGAAAGAAGTTAATGAAAATGTTGTTTTAAACTTTTATGATGATATAGTAACTAGGTTTGGAGTACTAGAATCAATAATTTTAGATAATGCTTTAGCATTTGTTGGATTGAGAGTAAGTGATTGGGCTATCAAGAATGGAATTTATTTGAATACATCATCAAACTATTACCCTCAAGGTAATCATTTAGCAAAATCAAAAAACAAAAACTTGATAAGGATCATCAAAAGAATCATGGAGAATAATTAGAGAACTTGGCACACCAAGTTGAAATCTTCCTTGTTGGAAGATAGAATAACTCCCAAGTGATCCATTGGAAATTCTCCATATGTATTGGTTCATGGTGATGATGAAATATTTCCTTAGAATTTCTAGCTCTTGATATTATGTATCATCTAGAGATGTTTGAGGAGAAGGACCCAATGGTAGTTAGGTATGCTAAGCTCATGGAGCTAGAGGAGACAAGAGATAAAGCAATGAAGTTCATGGATTACCATCAGGTCCAAACAAAGATTCTTTGACAAGAAAGAAACACCTAGATTTTTCAAAGAGGGTGATGTTGTACTCAAATGGGATGAATTGAAAAGTAGGCCAGGAAAGCACACTAAATTTAACAATTTCTAGAGTGGCTCATTTGTCATTGCTGAGTGCAAGAAGCATAATGCATTCTAGTTATCAAATATGGATGGAGAAATTCTACCTATCACAATCAATGGGATACACCTCAAATTTTGTTTTGAGGTTTGATCTACATTGTATATGCTAGATTAGGATTTTTTTTCAATAAGTGTTGTTGCGCCATAGTTTAGATGCAAGTTTTCAATTTCCTTAAGTGTTGTTCAACACAGTTAAGTAGTTTTCCTTCTAAAGTTTTGATGTATAAATAAGTTTTCATGGTGTTTTGCACTGATCTGCTAAGTTACAACTTTGTTTTGAGAGTTGTTTTCAAGTTGTGTCAGGTTTAGGTGACTTAGTGCCTAATGGATAAGCCTAGGCAACTAGTATGATATTTAGTAGGAAAATGTATAGTAGATGTCACCAAAAAACGTTACCTATTTTTGCTAATAGCTCAATCAGGTAGAGATTTTGTGATTTTCAAATGAAGAGTAAGGTATGTTTTTATTTTTGCTACATTACATTCATGTGCATAAACAAAATCAGAAGATTGCACTACTAGATTGCATTTATGCAAATACATATAGTATAGGAAGGATTGCACAATCTTTTCAAGAAAAGTAATCTTTATTCATAATGTAAATGGATAATATCTCACACAAGCCATGAGACTAACTCTTTTAATGCAAATAAAAGAAAAACTATAAATTTGTAGATAAAAAAAATGTACATATAGATAAGGGTGACCCATCATTGCCTAAATGATGAGTCCTGGTTGAGTTGTCCTTAATCAGTTTAAGTCCTTCATGTTTGTCAAGCCACCATTTGTTGCTCCTTGCTAATCCTAGGTTTCTTGCATAAGTGAGATGATTTTTGGTTACATTAATGAAAGATCACCAATCTATATATCTGCAAACATCTAAAAACATATATCTTGACCTTCATCTGCATCAAAAGAGCTAGCATACTACTAATTTCTAGGAAAACAAATAGCATAATCAAACACATCCATCATATGTTCATTTTTTATCTAACATGTTTGCTTCTTGTGCAAGTATAGGTGAAATCCTTATTTCTATTTTGATTCATCTAATTAAAGAATGTGAGATAAAATGTGGCTCCCATAAGGGTTGATCCCAACATGCTGCATTATTGTGCTTTAAAGAAGCATAGAAAGGTAATTCATCTCTATATGGTTCCCTTAAGCAATCATACATCAGCTATGACAGTGAGATTTCAATCACTATCATAAGTGACATATACTTGTTCAAAGTAATCATAAAGGATATATATAATGTCATGTATCAAAATAGATAAAAGAGATGCAATAATGTATTATTCCATGAAGGCATGGAATTCACACATATATGTGTTTGTGAGACAACATGGATGAGAAAAATAGATCTATGTATTGTTCATGTTGGATTGTTAAGGATAATGATCAAGTAAGCAGTATTCTAGATAGTAGCATGAACAAAAATCATAAATAACAGTGGATTTTGCAAGCTTCAATTGGTACCATATGATATAAAAAGTATAGTCATAGATAGAGTGACAACCTTGAGAAAGTAAGAGGCATAATATTGTAGTTAATGCTCACTCCTCTACTAGGTGGAGCAATAGTCATAATCACTAGATATGATAGTGTTCAAGCAAATGAGCATTGTCTAAGATCTTGTATCAAGGGTAAAATATAGCTTCAAGAAGCTTGTGACCAATTGTGACAAGTGCAAAATAGAGCAAGGTAGAGGAAAATCCTTCTCATAGATCATGACAAAGAAGTAATTCCCAAGACATCACAATAATGGTAAGGACAACATTATGTATCAAGGGAACACTAAGAATGTTGTTACTGTAACTATGGGAAATTTCTAGGTTAGTAGATTAATAGCTAAATAAAAAAAACCAAAATTAATAATGAAGCAAAAAGGAGGAAATAACATGAAAACAAGAAAGATATCACCTCAAGTCTTCAACCTCCATTATTGACCTTCATTACACCTTCTATATTTGCTACAATATGATGTTTTCCCTCGTATTTTGAGTGAGCAATATATGATAATGCCAAGACCAAAGCAAATGTTGTAGGATTTGAATGACAAAATGCAATACTATGGAACTATGCAACTAGTAAGCAACTATGAACTATGACTAAAATATGCCAAAATGCCAAAATGCTAAGATTCCAAGAGTGTCTAAGACAAGATTGCATGAGATGTAGATAGCATGAGGTAACAAAAATAGAGCAAAATTGCTAGTTTATAGAAAATGCAATTTTGGATGAATGGCTAAGATTGAAGATTGGAAAATGCCCTAGAATTAATGGACAAGATTCAATGTGACAACCCACAATTAGGGTTAGGGAAATATTAGGTCAAATTTGAAATGAGTGCACAACATTTTCCTTCTATAAGATCAAATCAAGGGTTGACAATGCATGTGACAAGGAGATAAGAATGGCACAGAAAAAGAGAGAGCTAGAAAATCAAATAATATTAGAAATTACTTGATTTTTGGAGGAAAAAGACTATTTTAAATTAAAATTTAATTTAATTCAAAAGGTGGGGCCATGTGAAAGTAAATAATTAATTTGAATTATTTACTAAAAGAGGGAAAATTAGAAAGTGGGACCATTTTAAATAAATGATTTTATTTAAAATTGGGAAAATGCCAAGGTGGACAATAATTAAATAAATTAAAGAATTTATTTAATTATAAGAAGACTTTCAAGAATTAATGACAAATTTAAATAAATAAAAATTATCTATTTAAATAATCAAGAAGAAATTAGTGGATAGGGATAATTAAATAAATTAAGGAATTTATTTAATCATGGAGAGACATTAGAAAATTAGCGACGTATTTAGATAAATAAATAAAATTTATTTATTTAAATAATCAAGAAGAAAAAATATATGATTTAATTAAATAATTATGAATTATTTAATTAATAGTTGAAAGTGGACCAAGGACATAAATATTTTAATTGTTTCGAGAAGAAATATGGTGACAATAGAGTTTGCAGGCCTAGGTCATTTTTATGTTCCTACATTTTTCCCCTCTTTGTCATAATGTAGCTTGTCACATTGTTACAAAGAAAATTCAATCAAAAACATGCCCTAGTGAAGGTACGAAGTATCTATGCCCCCACAAGAAATTTTTCAAATTTTGGCCTAATGACAGGAAAATTTGGAAAGCGTCCCAACAAGTTAATATGATGACCAGAAAAGCAATGGTCAGAGCAATGTGGGTGGCTTGACTTCCTTAGGACACACTTCAAGTCATAGGTCCCATCATAGGCATTCCTCCAGTCACAAGTCAGGGCATCCACATGGGTCATTAGGATCAGGGCACAGATCAACACATAGTCAGCTTCCAGTGGCTAATCCATTAGCCTCAGAGACACATTTCGTCATATCCTCACAGCTGCATGTTACCATAGAGATTATGCCATCAGTGTTGGTTCTGTCATCCTCACAAACACAGGTTGCTATGGCTTCACAGGTTATGTCAATTCTAGGAACAGGTCATCAGTCACCACACTCTTCTCCATGAGGGGATGAGGAGAGCACAGCATAGGGGTAGTTGACATTGTCCTCTTATTATCAAGTTTTAGACATTCATTGTTATGACACTTTATATGATGACTATCTAGCCTGTGAACTCTATTTTTGGGATATCTCATGACTCTATCCTATGACATTATATTTTTTTGAGATTATATATGCAATGTAGTTTTTATGTGGCCTATATGATTTATGTTATGTGTTGATGCCTTATGTGTTGATGATGTTTTACTATATATGCCTATCTGATTCAATTATGATGACCATATGATTCCTCTGTGATGTGCTTTATGCATTTATAATTCTTATGATGATGTCTTTTATATGCTATGTTGTGTATGCATTTTATGATATCTACTTATGATGATATGCCAAAATGATGTGATGGTTATTTATGCTTATATGCCATGATGATGTTATGTTTTAATGATGGTTACATGGATGCATACTGTATGATTATAATGGATGCCATGTTTATGTACATTGATGCATGACTATATATGTATGGACAATGCAATCTTATGATATGATATATATGTTTTCAATGATATGGATGATGTATGTATTTACCTATAATGCATAAAAAAATAATGCAATGCCTCTATGATCATGTATGCACTTATCTTTTTGTATGTCATAGGATATCATCATGAGATGAATGAGACAAGGCGACAAGAAAAAAGGAGATGAATGTTAGCACATAGGCCAAATCCTTCAACATGTTACTAGAGGACTTAACAACTATTGCTCTTAATCGTCATCGGGTGGATTAGTGCAATGGCCAACAAACACCATGATATGACATAGATCAAGGTGTGCAAGGTCGTACCATCACATGAGACAAGCAATCATAGACAAGGATGGTCATTGTGTGATCGAAAATAATATACGTAAATGAATTGAAATAAATACTATCCAAGCACACCAATAAAACAT
>VDFB02175457.1:0-41289 GCA_007258455.2 Sequoia sempervirens
AAGATTGATTCAATATCATGATAAATAAAGGTAATCTACAATAAAAAAAATTTAATGCAAATATATATCAATATATATATCAAGTTATAAGATGTCAAAGATGTCTAAGAGTAGATATGTAAATATAATAAAAAATGTCAAAGTTGTTTAAGAGTTTCCAAGTCTTTCAAATACACCATGATAATTAAGATCCCTGAACAACATATTCAAAATACTGCATAAATTAGTGAGCCAAGATGTCTAGCAACTAGTACATGATAAATATGTTCAACTATGTCATTTTTTGCAAATATTTTAGTGGCCACTATGTGAAGGTTCCCTCTTTCTCTTTCAGATGAACAACTCCATCTATTTTGTCTTCATAAACAAGGGGTATGTTACTTGTGACCTTTAAAATGTTTACATTTGCATCCATTGTTCCTTTCAAGTTGACTCCATGTACAAAAGATAGGGAGTGAATCTGCCCAATTCCCACAACATCACCATCTAATGGATCCAACACCTTAACTTTATCTCCTTCTTTGAGTTTATCAATACATTCCTGCAAAAAGAAAAAAATAACACATTATAACATAAACTTACATAAAGGCTTCCAACAAATAACACATTATCCATGTTCCTACTAAACTTGCATAAAGGCATCCAACAAATTTTTATGCATGAATAACATAAACTAATAAACTTGTATAGTTTTCTCTTTAGATTACAACAGCTACATGCAGCTCAATCAATATCTCATTTAGACAAATAAAAATTGTAAGATTTAATATTCAATACCATAGAACACAGAAAATATGATAAAATGTGTTCACTGAGGTCATCACAAAACTCACCGTGTTTGGAGAAGCAAGCTGCTTTCCACTCAACATACTAGTAGCTGATCTTTTTACAAACCCATTCTCATAAGCTTGCTTGTGCATACACATCAGCAATTTAAATATCAACAAGCATTCCATATTAACTATTGTTCAATAACCTTATTGCAAGCCTTCCTTATAACATAGAAAACAAGAGAAAATTACAAAACATACATTTCTACCAAGGTGTGAGGAGTCAAAAACTAGGAAAAAAGAATTTTTTATCCAAAACCTGTGGATGATAGTTAATTTTTGTTCAAAATTTCAATTCAGCTTATAAACGCGAAGTTAACATTTTGACAAAATGATTTGACCAAGTATAGGGTTGGTTTCCATCCACACATAAGGAGATTCGTAAAAAAGGATGCACAAGGTAGCCAAAAATAAATCCAAAGCATGACATTCAACTTATATTATGTTTGATCTATTCGTCTTGGAATATGGTTTTATTGGTTCGAAGTTCGCTGAAATGTGTTTCCTATAAAGCATAGGGAAGCTGTTTGGCAAAATTTTTTGTAAAAGCCAGACTTCAACACTAAAACAACAAACATGAAGTTTTTCCTTTAATTCCACCGTGGATTACATGGCTCATCAAATATCATTGGAACAAAATAAAATTGCCAGGAATTTAATATTCAGTACCATAGAACCGAGGAAAATCAGTGGGAAATGTATGTTCATTAGAGGTCATCAAGAACTCAGAGTGTTTGGAGAAGCAAGCTGCTTTCCACTCAACATACTAGCCGTTGATCTTTTTACAAACCCATTCTCATCAGCCTGCTTGTGCAAAACAAAATTCATCTTCAATTAATGTGGAAGCATAGAAAAGGCACGTAAACTGTTTGACAGAATGCCTTAGAGAGACGTTATCTCATGGAATGCAATGATTGCAGGATATGCACAAAATGTATTTTTAAAAAATTTAGAAACTTAAAAGCAAATGTCACTATTGGAAGAAATTATAAAGACCACAAATTCCTCCAGCGTTTCCTCCCTCCCTACCCTGCTTACCAAAATAGAGACAGCATTGGAACAAGGAGTATGGACATCCATTAAAGCATAAAAGAAAAGAGGAATTTTGTAGAACTGCGATTTAAATACAGTGGACATTATACAAAATGTGGAAGAATAGAAAAAGAGCACATTCAACATTTTGACAAAATGGTCCAGATATATCTCATCTCATCAATTACAATGGTTCAGGATGTGCACAACTTGAATTTCCAAAGATGCTCAAAATGTTGGGTAATTAAGCCTCTAGAACATAACCCGGCATTATAAAGAGTTTCCTAATCTTTGGTGCATCACTGATTCCGCACATGGCGATCCATGTCCCTCTTACTTTGGCTCCTCAATAAATATCAACTTGTCTTATTGCTCCATTGGCTTGTATTATGCATGTATACAAAATGTGGTGGAAGAGACAAGACACAGGAACAAAAGGTTTGACAGATGGACAAACCTTCAACTATAAGAATATTTTTCCTCAAGAATTTCTATGCCACATAATTATTACTTATAAATTATCTGCATATATACTGCAATGGCCACGCATGCCTAGCATAAGAAGAAGAAAGTTAATACAATACGAGCGACTTGTATAGGGTTACTGTTTTCAATATTATACTTTTCTTAGAAAAGTTGAAGTGGCATGGTAGTTGTTTGCAGGAGGTTCTATGTGAGATAAGTCAATAATGGGGTGAGGGAGAATTGATCAGACTTTAGAAGTGATTATAAGACTTAGTAGCAGGGATGTAATTTTTGAAATATTTGCAACACAAATGACCTTAATTGGCTGATTAGAAAAGATAGAAAGTTCATTAGTTCATAAGTGAGGCCCGAGTGGTTATTACGCCATATTGTTGGCTTGTTTATTTCATTGACCTTTTCCTCAAGATTAATGGCCTGATTAGTGATTATTTTGACTACTTCAGACTTTATGCTTGTTGTTGTCTTCCCTAAGCATTTACATAGAGACATTTAAATTTACAATAGATTATGTCTCCTTCAATAGATCTAGAAAAATAAGTATGGTATTTCTTCTATTGTTCATAGCTTTAGTAATTTGAGCACCCAACACCAAGAAATTAGCGTGAAGTGAACCTTTGAACTGACAACATTTAGGACACTAATACAAGCATAAGAAATGACCCAATGACGTTGTTAGAATGGAATTAGTGTCAAGAACATTATCTTCTAACTGATTCCATTTAAGGCCCTGATTGGAGTGACTGAACATTTATTTTCTTTGGTTGATATTAAAGGTCTTTCATAAAATGATGGGTTGTTTCTTGACTATTGCAATTCTTAAATGTTAATTATTTCTAATAGTCACAAATTTATGCTGTTTTATTAAATATATGAAAGAATGTTTGATTTTTCTAATTGAAAATGTGTAATATTTATTTTTTAAATATTATCTTGCCTATTGATAATGGAGCCTAATTATATTCCTAATTCAAAGTTTTTGTTTTAGTTATGTTTCAATTACTGTCAGTGAATGCATATTTGTTAAATGGTCTATCATTAGATCTCATGTATTCCACAATGGTATCAAAAAAATGACCCAATTTTTTCAATAATGAACCTTCCACACCTATTCAGCGTACCCATTGCACACCAAGGTGCAATTGCTAGTAAATACAGGTTAAATGGTCCTATGATGATTTTGGATACTATAATAGATATTTCTTGATTTGATTAGAGACCAACCCCAAGTAATGAGATTTCAGTGGTTTCACTTTTGCTTTCATAAAAAACTCATGGTATTTTTTATGTATCCATTGTTGATTTTCAAAAAGGTGTGGTGCCACCACTTGATATGCATTTGTAGATCTAGGGCCTCCCTCAATAGCTAGTTTTGGTCTTTTTTTGGCTTATTCATCCCTTGTGATCTCTTGTTCTTTAGATGGTTTTCCTTATTGCAGCCCTCTTGTAATTAATAGGAATAAAATACTTTTACTTGCATTTATTTCTCTATTGCCAAGATCTTACTCTCATTATTGCTCAAGTAGTGGGCTCTTCCCTTCACTTGTGTGTTATTTGATCTATAAAAAGTGGTGGGCATTCCACACACTTCTCATCAACAATGAATTTCTTTATAGTTGTTTTGCAGCAATCCCAATGACTCAATATTCAACAGCTACTTAAGAAAAAAGGATGGAATATCAATCCTCACACTATAAACCATCCTACAACAATAAAGCTCTATCTAGCATGCTCCACAACAATGATTCAATTTACTAACTTAAGGAATACTCTGAAACAATTCGTGCACTCAAGAGAACCCATAATACAGTTATTGAACCTGGAGAAACCCACCATGGGAAGAAAACTCTAGTGTAAAAAATCCATTATGATGCTTCTATACTTTAACTTTTACACCCTTCTATGTTCAAGTGTTGCAGCTGTGACAGGTTGCCAATGAATTGGGAAGGCTATTTAAATCTATACACCCTACCATGTTCAAGTGTTGCAGCTGTGACAGGTTGCCAATGAATTGGGAAGGCTATTTAAATCTATACACCCTACCATGTTCAAGTGTTGCAGTTGTGACAGGTTGCCAATGCAATCAAGGAGCTTATTTAAATGTCCACACCCTTCTATGTTCAAGTGTTGCAGCTGTGATAGGTTTCCAAACAAATCAGGGAGCTTATTTAAATGTCCACACCCTTCTATGTTCAAGTGTTGTGTTGCAGCTGTGACAGGTTGCTAATGAAATCAAGGAGGTGATTTTAAACTATGACAATATTTTATTTTTAAGTGTTGCAGTTGTGATATATTGTCAACAGAATTAAGGAGGTTATTTAAACCTTTAAAATTTCCTAGTATATTCAAGTGTTGCAGCTGTGAGAGGTCGACAATGGAATTGGGGAGGTTATTTAAACCTTTGCAACTTTCTATTTTCAAGTGCTGCAGATGTGACAGGTTGCCAATGGAATCAAGAAGATTATTTAAACCTCTACAGTCTTCTATGTTCAAGTGTTGCAGCTGTGACAAGTTGCCAATAGACTCAAGGGGGTTATTTAAACTTTTACACATTTCTATGTTGAAGTGTTACAACTGTGACAGGTTGCCAATGGAATGAGGGAGGTTATTTAAATCTATAGACCCTACCATGTTCAAGTGTTGCAATCGTGACAGGTTGCCAATGGAATCAGGACGGTTATTTAAATGTTCACAACCTTCTATGTTCAAGGTTGTAGTTGTGACAGGTTGCCAATGGAATCAAGGAGGTTATTTAAACCATGACAATATTTTAGTTTTGAATGTTGCAGCTGCAATAGATTTTCAATAGAATCAAGGAGGTTATTTAAACCTTTGAAACTTCCTATTATGTTCAAGTTCTACATTTGTGATAGGTTGACAATGGAATCAGGGAGGTTATTTAAACCTCTACAACTTACTATTTTCAAGTACTGCAGACATGACAGGTTGCCAGTGGAATAAGGAAGGTTATTTAAACCTCTACAATCTTCTATGATTAAGTGTTGCAGCTGCGACAAGTTGCCAATAGAATCAAGGAGGTTATTTAAACTTTTACAGCCTTCTATGCTCAAGTGTTGCAGCTACGACAAGTTGCTAATAGAATCAAGGAGGTTATTTAAACTTTTACACCCTTTTATGCTCAAGTGTTGCAACTGTGACAACTTTCCAATGGAATCAGGGAGCTTATTTAAACCTCCAACTCTATTATATTCCAATGTTGCAGCTATGATAGGGAGTTAATGGAATCAATTTCAGATTGGGTTCTAGGTGCATGTAGTCATGCAAGTTTAGTGGATGAGGGCTGCACATACTTCACACATCAGTAACCCTTAATGCATTACAATTTACATAAATAGTTGATCATTAGGTGTGCATGGTTGACCTTTGTGCCCGTGTTGGCTATATTGAGGACATCCTAAACATTATTACTAGGATGCTAGTTAAATTTGTGGTACATGTGGATCATATATGAATATAGGCTGAGTATTTCTAGCAACACTGCTTTTTTAGTTGGATCCTAAAAATGCTCCAACTTATGTTCTTCTCTAAAACATCTGTATCAGAAATAACTCAAGTTTCACGAAGAGAGTGTAGTCTCTTCTTTTTTGGGAACATAAGAACATTATAATCAAATGTCACTGATACTAGACTGAATCATGATTGTATATTGGAATAAATTATATTAAGAATAAGAATGAATAATTGTTATAATCTACGATTATGAAAACCAAAACATCTTGAGGTACACATCTTAATTTCTACAAATTACACTAGATCCCAAGGGGAAACTATAACATGAATTTGATGATATATATAAGCTTCAAAATGTTAGATTATACCTATATGTGCACATGCTATAATTGCATATTTGTAACCCAAACATTCCCCATGACGTACTAGAATAAATTTTATTGGTATGGAGAAATGATAGGAGAAAAATACTAATGAATAAATCATAAAGGTCTGAAAGATACACACCCAAAATTTTTGGATTTGAAACCCATTTTGCACTCACTTGATGCACCACTACCCTGTCATGATTGCTCAAATTGCTTTCAAATGTAAGAACTACAAAATAGTAATATTTAAGTTAGTATATGCATAAGCACATAAGATTTCCCTCATGTAACAGTTCCTTCAATTAGAAATGCATGTCTGAAACAAATTATAATTACAAGGACACCGGAGAAACAACACTAGGATTTAAGGTATATCCTTACAATTTCATGAGTAAGAAACAACACTAGTATTTAAGGTCTATCCTTACAATTTCACGAGTGAGAAACCTAGTATGCAAATCCATTAATGTGCATATGAAATTTCATATTATTAAGGCATACGGGCAAGGATTTGCTAAGTAAATTAGTTATTTCATTTTACAAATAACTTGTCACACTGCATTCAATAGCAACTTAAGGCTCAAATATACAAGTAAATCTCAATGAATACTCTAGTTTGAGATTAATAGATGAAAGTAGCAATAGAAGTATTAAAACTTCCCTTGAGGACTTACCTAGTATTCTAGGATTTGACTTTCAACCTCCAAAATCCTTACAACTTTAAAAATTCTTGCTCACGCCTACTATTTGCACTTTTCTACCCTATCTCCATTTTATTGACTTCCTTTCTTGCAACTACCCAAATTCCATCATTTCACATTAATATTTCCCCTTTCTCCTTTGTTGTGCCTAAATAAATATGCATATGGTGCTCCTAAAAAAGAACTTCCAGCCTAACATATCAGGTGCAAATATGCACACAACAATTTTGTTTGGAGCACATTTATAATGCCTTAGCATTATGTCTAACAAGAGATTTATTTCTAGTAGCCTCTTATTCTTGTTTTAAATTATTACTATATGAATTTGTAGTTTTATTTTGCTTAAACTCATAGAAGGTTGGGAATTAAATGATTAACTTGTGGAAGATAACACAATAGTAAATATTGCATATTGCCAAAAGATGTTTAAATTTTTTGACTATATATATCACCAACCAATGAGTGTTGAAGATATGTATTCAAGTTGGTCTTCCAAGTACTAGACAAATTGACAAGACCGCTAAACTCAAACAAAGTATAAGATCAAAACTATGTCTCAATGTTATTTTTCCTACAATCTACTTACAATTGGTTGAACCTTAACTTGGATCTCAAACACTTAAGTGGGTGTAGGACCAATTTGGCCATATAACCTTTATCAAAAACAAAACCACAAAGTCTATGTCACCTTTCACCCTAACACCTACAAGATTGACATTTATACCATCTCAAATTTCAACAAATAAATATTAGTCTAGCTTAGTCATAAATAAATTCATACATGTTCAATTTAGCCAATTATAACCATAATTGACATGATAATTCCCCAATCCATGTAAAATAAAATATGCCAAGTTCATCAATGATCATTACCTTAATTGTCTTCATACACGAAGGCACACATGTACACACACAACCCAAGATAAAACAACACAATTGGCGAGTCCTCACCCTTGTCTAGATTACATTGGGATTAAGGGTGCTTTACAACTTAGTTTTGTGGTAATGTGACAATTCTTTGGAAGAACCACTATTTTTTTATTGGATATTTTCAATTGTCCTACCTCCTTATTTTGTCTCAAATGAACTTCAACGTGATAGTTTTATATTTATGCTCCCTCTAAAGAGGATTGTTGCCCTACAATCCTTTGCACTTCCCTCGAATTGAGTTCAGCTTGATTACTCATTTCCCATTTTGAAGGGCCTGCATATTCCCTCTGAAGATTTCAAACATATTTGAAACAACAATAGTTTGACTCTATTTGATACCATAATTTCATTGACTATTTCTTTGTTGAAGATGTATTTTTCCTTTGGTTGTAATGAAGGTGTGTTAGGCACTTTTGGGTGCTTCTTTTTTGGAATCCCAATCAAACTGACCATACTCATGGCATTTATTCCATTTGAAGGGAATCAAATCATTATCAAATTTTCACATATATGTGTATTTATTACATTCTAGAGTTCTCTTTTGGCTCAACCTTATTGATGAAGTGGCCCAAAGTGTTACCAATTGTAGCAAAGATTTTTCATCCTAAAAAAATAGAGGAAGATGAGGAAGTTTCACCAAAACAAGAACTACGTTGGACATATCTTTAGCAGGATTAAAATCCATGGACCAATGTTCTAAAATATAATCCTCTTACTTCTATAAAATATGGGCCACTTTAAGAAATCAGATCTATGTCCTCTTTTGTTTAAAAATAAGTTATGGAAACTTTCTCCACAAAACCAAATGTTCATTCTGCCTTTCAATAGAAGTTCCTAATGGAGAAGAGTTAAATTATTCATGCTTTTAGGTCTTAGCCAAAGACCCATACACTTTATAAAAAAATTCAAGGCTTTTTTCTTTAAAGGAATCATTGTTAAATGCAACTTTAGACACCATTTTCAACTTTTTGACTAAACAAAATAAAGATGGTTTAGCCTTAGACCAACAAGCAACTATAGCTACTAACTTCAAAATCATGGAGTTAAAAAGCAACTATAGCTACTAAAACTTCAAAATCATGGAGTTAAAAAGCAAAGCCACAAGAATTGCTTGTAGAAAGCTCTGAAGATGGACCAGACATCTTTGTGTTTGCAGCTGCTGCTGCCACCATGGCCACTATTGTGTAGTGTGTGCCCTGTTTCCATGCCCTAATGAAGAGTGTTTTCTTGCCCTGAAAAATGTTTGGCCTTCAACATTGGATCAATCCTCCGTCACAACGGATTACATTCATCATTGACATTTTTTTTGAAAAAAATATACATCATCATCATTCAGACAATTAAAATTCGTAACTTGTATATTCTTCATCTTTTAGGCAGAAGTTTGTAAATCAGAATCAAAAGTGATATGATTTTATTCAAAAAGAAACACTGGAACTCCATATTCATTTTAAGGAAATCAAGAAAATATCAACAAGTAACAAAAATCACAACATATCCAAATGGAGAAAAGGTATGATGGCCATAATAAGGTACGAAAGTTCATCAACACTACTAATTTACTAAATAAACCATAAACACATCCATCAACATGACAATGTATGCAGGGTATTTACAGACATTTCTTAGCATTACATAGTGTGTATTAGAAAAATTTAAGCAAATGAAATGAGTGGGTGTAAAGCCCAAATACTCAACACTACCAGAGAGGAAGAGTTTGGGGAAGCAAACCCATTGGCAATGTCCCACCCACCTTTGCAAGCATCCTCCCTATGTGAAAATGGGAGCTTTGAAGGGAGCTTTGGAATAGGGTATGAACATCTGTAAAAGAAATGTGCATCAGTAGAAAATGTTGTTGTATACTAAACTATGTAGGGTAAAGGGTACTATAATCATCAAACCTAAGTACATTCTTAGGGCTTGGTAGTAATTTTCATTTAATAAAACATACTCGAGAGAGTCAATGCACTGCTTCCAGGAGGTTTAGAGTAAAGGAACCAGCAGGTGTGTGAGGGAGGCTAGCACAAAGGCTGGTGGCATAACCAAAAATGCTTGAAATGATGTTTAAAATTTCCCACATTTTATCTACTCCAAAATTAATAAAATATATATAATTTTAATACTTAAATTTAATATATTATATATATTTAATATAATCAGTAATAAAGATTCATGATTATATATAATATAATTATATTTATTGTAATTTAATAGTGTATATGAATTTATATTATTATATATATTATATTTTATAATAAAAAATAATGAAATATAATTCTCCATTATTTATGAATTAATAATTGTATTTGCTATATAGAACAAATTAAATTAATATATAAAAATTTGATGATTTTAAGTTGATCTTTGGAGAGATTAGGAAAGAAAGAGAGATCAATGGGGAGACAATTCTATACCGAATGCCTTCCACGCAATAGGTATTTTTGGTGCACTAAGCAACCTAGGCAGCCAAATGGCACACTTAGGTAGGGGTCCCATGAGGGGGGATTAAGCTCTATGGATTATGATCAAATTCGAAAGAAAAAAGAATATAGTAATAGTCACAATGGTCAGGATTTCATGCCAAAAATGTGCTTTATAGCTTAAACTTTATTTCACATTTCAGATTGGGATGGTACTCACCTTTTGTGTTTGTATATGTAATCTTCAATGTGTTTTCTAACAAGTCTGATTATTTCATACTCATATGTGCACCCACATATGTATGTGTGCACACACACATGACATTGTGTTTAGGCAGAAGCTTAGGTTGCATCTATTTTATGTGATACCTCTAGGCCTGATACATCTCCTTTTATTATATGAATATTTGAAAATTTTCTATATTTTTAAAATTTTCCCTATTTTTTAATAGCCGTCCCTTGTCGTCCCCTAAAAATTGGCCTCCCTCCTATCCCCGTCCCCATCCCCGATACGTGTGCCTATTAGATTTTGAAATGCACTTGAGAATCCCTTCAAAGTTGACATTAATCAACATTTTGAGACAACTCTGTAGGAGGTGAAAATTGTTGTGATAATGGGTTTAACTTCTCATTTAACCCCTGGGGATGGTGGTAGTCCATTCAAAATGTTGTGATCTCATCTATTTGGCCATTTGATCCTATAAACTGGGCAATGCTGCTAAGGAAAACCTCAAGCTTATGGGTTTCTATGGCTACAACTCTGAAATATTATTTCCCTCCTCTTTTCATGTTTTTGCCATATCATTTTGGTATTCTCATGCATGGCATGGAGTTGTTATGGTGCATAGCATAGAGTTTTACCACCACTCTATCTAAAGTAGCCATCCATACTGCTACAATTTATTCTGAGTTTTCATGGTTTATGTTTAAGGGTTTGTAGATGGGCTCAATTAATCTACCTTACTTTTGTTTCTCTAACAGATTTTGCTAACAATAATTATGTTGGTAATTACAACAGATATTATGCAACATATTACTGATGGATGAAGAAATGCTTTTATTTTAGCATTTTCCTTAGGATGGCTAATAATATGGATTGCAATTCAACACTGTGTATCTATAATTCTAAGAAAGATAGGTTAGCAAGAAGAGTTGAAATTTTGAACCCTGGTCAGCTACAAGGTATTTATAGAGTAAGCTATCTATCAAAAAACATATATTTGGCTTGACATAGACTTGTGGATTAATTAACATAGAATTTTTTGATTGCCTGCTAGGTATTCTTGCAAATCTGGAGGCAGTAATGTTGATATACCTGCATGTTTGGATATGTTGTAATTTGGAAACTACTTTTCTATACAACACATATCTTGGAACAAATTTCCCTGTGAATAAACTGTAATTTCCTTTTCTGAAGTAAAATAATTAAGGAAATGTCAGAATTTGGAAAAACAGTTTCTTATGGAATCCTACTGCAGGATTAAAGATCTTTGAAAGGAAGGAGCTAGATCCATAATTTTGTTAGACCTTAAAAACACAAGCACTTGAGAAAAAATCTTACTTGGCCTTGCCTGAACCGAGCGATCTTTAATATTGCCTTCAAGTAAATTTAGTTGTTTCAACATATACTGCAGGTAGGAAACTATAAAAGTTAGTAAATATATGGAGAAATAATGAAAGTTCCAGTTAGCAAATGGTACTTGAAAAAAAACAATATACTCAAACTTTCAGAACCTTAGTCCTTCCACTAAAATTTGTATCAATTATTATTAATGATAAGATTATAATATTTAATAAAAGAAATGCATATGGTATTTTTTAAGCATTAATAGATCAAGTTATGTGTATTACTACTTGAGAACCGGCCTTCCAACATAGCCCCATTCAACTTTGTTGAATGATAATTTACTATACAGAATTTGCCTTACAAAATTGTTAAAACCTTCATTTTATCTGTCTAATTATAAAATTCCAAATGAATGCAGCTGATTCTAGAAAAAATAGTATTGTAATGAGCAACATCCATAGCTTCATTTAGATACAAAAGTACATTTACTCAAATTATCATATTACAAGAACACCTACAAAACCAAATTTTCAATCGTTGCAGCTCAAGAATCCTAAGATAGTAACATGATAGACAAATTTTTTTTATAATTTGAATTACTATGTCGGTCTATTAGGCTACCATGGAAATCCATAGCATGACCTAAAGATCTGTTTGGTTCCTAGGCACAACATATTATTACACTTATAATTTTATTCCCTAGTCTAAGTCTTATTATTCAAGTCATAGATTAATATGAGCACGCTAGAGTACAAAGTGAGGGAAAGCCCTACAAAATGTATCTTTTTCAATAGTATGTGTTAATGCAATACAGGAAGACACTATATATGGGTACTCTTGTGTTACATTTAAATTTGTATCTGCAGTACATCCCAAGTGAGCAGGTGCTTCCCATATTTTGCATATTTATTTGTTGCTCAATTTTTTCTTTTTGGTTAACAAAATAATTAAAAACCTTACAACACATTGAAATTATTAATATCAGTTAATTAGGATTCCTTTCCCACTGAGTGAGGGAAAGCCCTAAAAATTCATCTTTCTCAATCATTTTTGTTAATGCAATACAAAGAGACACCATTGTGTGAGTACTCTTGTGTCACAACCAAATTTGTATTTGCAATCCATCCCAAGTGAGCAGGTGCTTACCATCTGTTGCATAATTTTTTGTTGCTCAATACTTTAGGAACCCATCAAGATCATTATACAAAGCCAGACTAGTTAATAAAGTTATTAAAAACAATACAAGATCAATATGATGAAGAATTCCTATAAGCAATGCTTATTACTATTTTCCCAATGCAAAAATGTGGGCTTTCAGGAAAAACAGAAATAAATGAAGAATAAAAACCAAAGGTAGATACCAAGTTTAAGCACCATTCTTTTAAAAAGCATCATTTCAATCTAGAACTTTTGCCCTTCAACTCATGACAAAAATTTGGACTTCTATAGCTAAATCCCACTTTCGTCTCTATAAATGAAACCATTTCATTTTTTAGCAACTTACAAATGTAGAAGAATTCTTGACTATGGAAATCACCCATTACAATTAATCCAAGCCTGCTGGAGTTATTATATATTCATATTAAATAACATACTAGAAAAACAAAAATATTGCATGTTTGTTGAATGGGCCACAATTTATCTTCCAAAGTTTGTGGGTTCCACCAAGGAACTCTCAATCACCAATAATCAAAGAAAACATTTTGATGTTGTATTATTTTCAAAGTTTTCCCATTTATCACTTTATAGAAGATGTTTTCGGTGGGAACTGGTGCAGATAGATGTATTCAGCAATAAAGAAGACACGAGCAAAGTGCTTTGGAAAAAGATGCACCAACAAATATGGTGAAAGGGAAAATATAGTTGCAACTATACAGTTTCCTAAATCGTTAGAAATTACCATGGATACATCCATTGCAAAATATGCATAATACAAAACCTTTTGTATGCTATACAAAACACATCCCTTTTATTTGCAACCCAAACATACAGCTATTGATACCCTATAATACATTTGGAGCAAAATAGATCTGAAAAATGGCTTTGCAAACAACCGTTTGAAAGAATAGTAAACTAGTAAATATAGATCCATCATGTCTTAGAATCTAGCAACTTATGGGAGCCTCGATATTGTGAATTCATTGAAGATTTGACGAAACCCACAACACCTATATGTTGAGCATGTAGGATTCTGTAGTGCAGATAAATTTTCCATAGAGCTTCACTCTCCAATGCTTTAAATTTATATTTCTTTGTTTGGGCTGTTCATTGCATTCAATTGTCTAGGATTTCCAGACCTCCCTAATTCTTTGGAAGAGTGCATACACTCCAAGCTTCCAATGTGAGCTCTTTCATCCCTTCTTGCTTGACCCAAAGAAGGCTTGAAAGCTCGTAAAATGGTTTTCTATTATTTTATAGGCCGATGGAAAAGTCAGGACAAAGAGTACAAGTTCCCTGCTGCTAACTTATGTGATTGCGTATAGTTGTAAATTTTTGAGCAAATGAAAGGTTGATTCTATTCAGGAATCATGACTTGTCAAAAATCCCTTATATAAGCTATAATTAGTTTAATTTTTCCTGGTTTTATGATTTATAAGTTTTGAGTTATAGTTTGACCATGCTGAAAAATTGTCCTAATCAAATGATCATAACCTTAGTTTTTCCTTCACTCATCACTGCTCCAGCATTTTTCCAAAGCTATCCAAGAACTGCCTTTGACTGATTGTTGCATAAGCCCAGGAGAAGTTTGCCAAATGTTGAAGTGAAACGCCTCTAATTTGTCCTTGTACTTTTCTAACCTCTAGGAGATAAATTGATATATCAACAACGATTACTTTTAGGTAACAAGAAATCAACCCTCATAGATAGACCTTTCTAGGTGGATATGATCTGAAGTTTTTCCATTGGCACAAACACCTATGGCAGCTTGGAAAAGAGAGTTGCTACAGCCTTGTGGAAGAAATTACCAAATTGTTTAAAATGAAATCTATTTCAATCATGTCTGTAATAACCGCCCTTGATTATTTTTGAATATTTTCAATTGAAATGAGATACAAAGCAATATCCTTTCCACTTTCTGATCACCTAGTTCCTGAGATGGGCAAGGTGAGAGCATATGGTAACCAAAACTATACAATTAATAGGAATTCTTGCAACTGAAAGGAAAGGCACTTGATGGCTAGCCAGCCAAACTCACTTATTCAGTTGAGTGCTTATGCAAATGAAAAAAAAAAAAAAAACACTACATGCTTATTCATCGGAGTGTGATGGAAAAGCAACCACTTATTCGATGGGTAAACAAAAAGTACTTCCACTTATGTAGTGGGTAAGCAAATTACAATTAAACCACTTGTTCAATGGGGTAATAAAATCTAAAACCCTTCCACTTATTCAGTGGGGTAAGAAAATCTAAAACCCTTCCACTTATTTAGTGGGGTGAGTTTATAAATCATTGAGCATATGCCAAACCCACTAATAGTTCTACCATCATTTTACAATGGTATATCAGAAGTTATGCTAGTTTGGTGACTACATAAGGAGACCATTTTGGGGACATTTAATTGTTCTTAAATCTTGTAGATGCTTTAATGTTGTCTTCTACTCTAATAAGGACACCTCTTCAAAGTTGTCAAGCCTTTTGGAAAACTATTTACTTCAAAAGGTCCATATAAGCACGATAGAGGGGTAGTAGCCACTGAAGTGATTTATTTTGAAAATAACCTTGAATAATGTGTTGAATTTGTAGTTCATCTTTTGCAAGAATTTCATTAAGGTCCCTTAGGGCTAAAACCCTTTATGATTTGTTCTTTCTCATGAATTTGAAATAGAATTTTGAAGGCTTATCCCTCTCTACAGTCCAACGCACACTGTGTCTGATTCTAGCTTCTTATACTATGTACTCATTAAAATAGTTGAGTTGAGGTTCTAACTCATTATCTGATAACTGCTTTTGATTCATTGGAAGGGTTGCCTATTTCCAAATTCTTTGTAGCCTGTTGGAGCTTGAGGTGGACTTTAAGACTCTAGCTCCTATTGTAAGAGTCTTGGCTTTATAGTGTACACTGAATGGAAAAGTCTGACTAAAATATCCATCCTTCATTCCCATTTGGAGGCATAAGTATCCAAATTCTAGTCATGGCCTTCTAAAAAATTTCATTTTTATGTAGAACTACATAAGGAGATCATTCAAATCTGGGAACATCTAATTCTTCTTAGATTTCATACCTGCTGTAAGGTCATCTTCTATGCTAATATGTACACCTCTTCAAAGTTGTTGAACCTTTTGGGAAACTACTTACTTTAAAAGGTCCATATAAGCATATGACTGAGTGGCAGTAGCCACTGAAGTGAATATTTTCAAAAATAATCTAGAATAATGTGTCAAATTCATAGTTCATCTTTTGCATGAATTCCATTAAGGTTCCTTAGGGATAACTCTCTTTCTAATTTGTTCTTCCTCTTTTAGGAACTGGAGAATTTTGAAGGGCAATCCCTCGCTGCAATCTAAAGCACAATGTGCCTGATTCTAACTCCTTTTTCCATGTACTCATAAAGATAGTTGAGTTGAGATTCTAACTTATAAGCTGCTCTCTGCTTTGATTCATTAGAGGGGTCATTTGTTTCCAAATCCTTTGTAGCATGCTGGAGATTGAGGTGGGCTTCAAGGCTCTAGCCATAAGACTCTTGGCTTTACACATAATTTCTGACTCCAACCAAAGTATCTATTCTTAATCCCCATTTGGAGGCCTAATTATCCAAACTTTACTCACGTTCTTTTGACTTAATAGAGATACATTTTATTGAAGGAAGAGTTTGAATCACCTTGAGCATCAGACTCTAAAATTATATGTAGAAACTGTTTTGTGGTCTAATCCAGTAACTCTCTACAAGCACTGAGCATATACCCTGAGAAAAATGTAGCAGCAGATGGAACAAAATCTTTCAAGGCTAATTGGTTATGTTTTTAATGTATAGATCAAGTATATACCATCCAGCCAAATCAATCTCCTTCTGGCCCCAATCAACTCAGAAATATGCAGAGTCCACCCTTAGTTACTCCAAGCTTCACTTTTTATCAGGTTGAAGGGTTGTGGACTCCAGCTATTTAATGTGGAAATTGTTGCATTTATATATTTTGATATTTCTAGAAGACATGTTTATTTTATTGTGTAATCTACATTTTGAATTAGTATCATATTAGCATTCCATTTACATGGCATTGACATGGTGTGGTAAAAGTGTAAATGGAATTCAGTTACGTGGGTTTAAATTGGATATAACTTGGGAAACTAAAAAAATGTTAATAATGTTTATAGAAATAGAGAACTTTGATTTTGTTATTTCAAGCCAAAATATAATTCTTAGAGATTATAAACATAGCACATAAATTTTTTCCAATTATGAGAATTGGGTTTGAAAAAACTATTTTACAGGCAGTCCGATTTTTTCTACCTAACACTCATTAGGGTATTAACTATAAGAAAAACCCTCATGAATATTAAAGGTACTGTATTTTCAGTCCATGAAAATGAATTGTAATGCTTTTGGTAGAAAACTGAGAAGATTAATTATACAAAAATCTACTCAGTTTTCTACCAGAAGCATTACAATTCAAACGTTGAATATGTATAAACTATAATTTTAATTACAAAGAAAATTTAAAATGCTCTAGCCTTTACCCTAAACAAAAAGGATAGAAATACATAAAAAAAGTTCAGAACCACTTTTTGAAAAACTTAGGACATGCATGGAAGATGTGGCAGGTCATGCTTACTTGGGATTACTTTCAAGTTTTTAAGTGTAGTATTAAAAGTCTTTGATTTGGCTAAAAAGTTGTAACTGTGGTGATACTAGTTTGACATTTTCATGATGAAATAGGAAATCACTGCAGTTTCAGATGTATGGGTTTGCTCCTTTATGCCTTAAATAATTAAATTTCCTACCTCAGCTAGCAAAAGTGATTTCAGGCGATCAACACTGCCTTTTTGGGTGTACTTGGTTGGAAGACTGATATTTATTTCAGTTCTACCCTCTGCGGTCTGCTACAGCCAGCTAACTTCAATTTTAGTTCTGTAATTGTTGTTATATCTAAAGCTTGGAAGTTCTGGAATATTATTTTCAAAGGAAATACATGAAAAAGGAAATGTAATTTTGTAGGGTTGTATACAAAGTTACTAACATTGTCTAGAAAATTGGAATTTTTGTCTGAGGGTTTGCCACATTTCAGAAAATCATATGCAGAATCTCATGGAGAAATTTAATATCATGGATGAACCCCTAGTTTATTAGTGCCATTTGGTTAATAAGATTATGGTGATTGAAACTGAGTTAATTACATTCAATGAGTTTATTTTCCCTTTGCATGATTTGGGTATAAAATAATAGATTGGTTGATCATGTACTAGTTACAAAACAATTATATTTGTGCAGGTTGGTATACCTTCTGATCGAGAGCAGTACATACACAGACTTGGTAGAACCAGACGCAAAGGTAAAGAGGGTCAGGGTATTTTGTTGCTTGCCCCATGGGAGGAGTATTTTCTAAAAACTGTGAACGATTTACCCATTACAAAGGCACCAACACCTACTATAGATTCAAAAATGAATATGAAGGTGAGTCATTGAAAATTCAAAACTATTCCATAATGCATTTTAGTAGTAGATAAAAATAGGCTATTGATGCTGAATTTGGAGAAAGAGTTTTGCTTGATGGTCACTGTTTAAAGTTAAAATCTACCTTACTGGAAATGCCAGCCACTCTACCCTGTGATTGACTTCGCCTGTCTAGTACCATTCTGGAATCCTTACAGGTCAGTGCTTAGAAACATTTCTGGGGTGTTTCTACATGGAAACAGTGCATGGGGATTTCCTCAAAATTTTGGGAGGTCATGGGAGAGTGAAACATTTTACTTGTCTACCTCAAAATTTTGGTAGACAGGTAGTTTCAAACTGCAATATATATGGTTGATACAATATAATCTACACAGGGAAATCCCTAGCTCTATTAAGAGCTTCAACTATTGGATGTTTCTTAGAATAAATTGAATAATCTAACTCGGTCTTGGCATGGATTCATTAGCAACCTTATGAAGCTAAAGAGCTTGCAGCTTTACATGAATAGGCTCAATGGTGGGATTCCAACAAATATTGGGAAGATGAGCTCCTTGGAATGGCTTGATGCTTTGCACAATGCACTCACAGGACATATTCCTCAGAGTGTAGGGAATTTAAGTACGTTGAAATCTTTGCATTTAATGGATAATGATTTGTCTGATGAGATTCCTGCCAATCTTGAAGGTCTAACTATGTTGAGTGATTTGTCTCTGTTAAATAATTCACTTCATGGAAAAATTCCTCATAAGCTTGGAAGTAACACCCAATTTTCCATTTTTGATTTATCAAGCAATCAATTAAGTGGGTCATCACCATCCCAACTTTGTAATTGGGGAAAGTTGTGGTCTTTGCATGTGTTCAATAATATGCTCAATGGTAGAAAGTCAGAACTTAGGAATTGCTCAAGTATTGTGAGGCTTAGACTAGAAAATAATCAATTTAGTGGAGAAGTTCCAAAAGATTTATAGGGATTTCCAGGACTTTCATTGATACAAATCAGTAGCAATAAACTTTAAGGCAACATTCCTACAGATTTCTTGCACTAATTATCATTTATATTTGATGTAACTATCAATAAAAAATAAACAAGTGAAACAAAATAAGGCACTCTTCCTAGTGGAATCAAATATTTAGAGATGTGTACCTAGATCATTCCCCATGAACAACACCATGCAACCTTTGAGAATACAGGAGCCATCATATCTACCCATCTAAGTGAGAGGTAGAAAAATTGCAACAAATTAGTATATATTTACCATCAAAATTATTAAAATGTAAATGAGTATCACTGGAAGAATATGCTATACTAATATCTTTAAAGAAGGATTTAACTCACTCATATATCTTACCTAGTACAAGGAGGTCCAGTGCTATTTTCAAAGCATATGTGACCACCTTGAGTTTTATACATCCTTTTGCAAGTCACACAACAATTTTTTTATTGAAACAGTTCCCATACATACAATTTCTACATTCTCTAAACTATGGACTGATATCATTGAAAGAGTGAATATTAGGCGGGTTAAGTTCAACTAACCTCCTCCATTGGATTGCCCCACAATGATCACATCCCAAGGTCTGAAGTTTCCTACACTACTGCTTTTGGCAAGGCTCCACTTCCATCAGCACATTGTTCTTCATACTTGCTTTGACCAGCCAAAAGTTAGTGAAAAAGAAGATTCAATTTAATAGTCCTTCAATTCATATCAATTACAAGAATAAATTATAAAATTAAACCTTAAGCTCTTTTGAATCAGTCCTCTACATAGTACTAGGGGTAAGCTACTGCAAAGGACTAGAGACAACCTCCTCCACAAGACTAGAAGCCAGGGCCATAGCAAAGGGCATAGGGTTCTGTATATCATTGGTCTACAGATAAATACTCCTATATTTCATTGGAGCTCTGCCATATTGACAATTTTTGTTCATGTAATATCCACATAACAGCATTTAGTAGTTTTCAAACCCTTCTCAAAAAAATTGTTTTATGAAAAAAATCACCAAAAACTCAATGAGTGCTCGCCAAAACCCTGGCTAGTACTTGCCAAAAACTCAGCAAAAATCCATGTGAGTTACTTGCGAGACAAAAAAAAACTAGTGAGTACTTTGACTTGGTGAGTACTCACCAAGTGTTCCAACTATGATTGGAATTGTTTGTCAAAACCTGTGTTAAGCTCCATTAATTTTTGGATCAATACTAAACTTGGCCTAAAAGGGAGACTGGTCTATCCGAGAGTCAGCCAACTTATCAGTGACCATCTAAAAACAATGATTAAAAACAACCAAATAAAAATGTCCACACAAGAGTTGGGAAACATCTAAGAAGTTGTTTGATGTCGAGTCATGTAATTGGTTCTTCAAAAAACATTGATCCCTTCCAAAGCAGCCAAAACTTCTGCTTCATTGTTAGATTGGAACCTAAAAACAAAGAAGCCCCTGTAATAAATAAACCTAAAGATGAGTGAAATGCTACAACTGCTCCTGCCAACTCCGGGTTACCTCTAGTTGTACCATCACAATTCATTTAAAAACAATCACTTTTAGGGGCATGCAAGGGTATAATTTCCACTTATGAGTTGTATAGTTACCCCATTAATGGGGAAAGATCTTCTAACTGTCGTTACTGCTAGTAGCTCTACCATGTTTTTTATTTTTATGACATTTTATCGAATATTGCAAGAGGTTCATAATGTAGGTGATCATTCTATATATTGAATTATTTAAGGATGCACTATAAGTTTATGCTTTACTCAAACATTGAGTGCATTTGGAAAATGTTGTCAATATATAAACAATTTTTTTTCTGCATTTTAAACAAGGAAGTTGAACATCTAGTATAATTAGTTTTTTCATAGTAGAAATACCTTGCAATAACATTTGATTATTCAAAGACTAATGTCTGCAAGTAACTTGCTTGGCCAAGCTAGTGAGCAATAATCTTTTTGTTCCTATAGTTAATGTGAAGCATACGAACACACATTTGAGTATACAGTTTGTTATTGAGCAGCATGTTTAAATGATGTGGAGAAATAACGGCTAATTAAGTTATGTTGGAATATACAGAGCTCTTCAAGTCTTGCTGGAAAAGTTCAGCAGTGGCTTTCAAGTCCTGGAATGAGAGCATTTGAGACATCCAAATTACTTTCAAAAGAGTGCTCCTTAGATTTAAGTAATAAAAATAAAGAGAACATTTTGACACACGTCAATATAGATTTGCAGGTAATTTGTTCAAGTCTAACTAAAATGGAATAACTTTGGAATTTGTTTTAAAATTTTCACTTATTTCAAGATTTTTAATTGATTATAACTCTATGCTGTTTCAAACAGCTAAAACTTATATGATGATTACATAGTAGATGATTCAAATGCCATTTTAAAGAGCAAAATTGTTCTACAGGTTTTTGTGTACTACCTTTTGATTATGGCTTTAATTCTTCAAGTTCCTTTTGCAGGATGTTCAGACTCCAATTAAAAAAAAAAATTCAAACAGAAAGGTGCAAGGCACAATAGAAAGGTCTGATTAGGATTTTTTCAATTTGCTATTTGTTGCTGGTACAAAAAATTACCTTAACATTGATGAATTCTTTCTGTTAATCTCCTATTTTATCCACTGGATCTATAATAATAATCAAGGTTTAATTACAGTGTTGAGTAAAGCTATTAACTGAATGACAACCATGCTTAGGAGGTTATTAGCTCTTGTCAAAAAGGATTTTTGCTTCTGTAGAAGAGAATTTTGGTTTTGAAGATTTTAATTGTTCTTTGAAATAACACAGGCACTGATTGAACTAATTGATGAAGTTGAAAATGTTTTGGCCAATTCTTCATTAGTGACTAAGGATGAAGATATTGTTGAGAAACAGCCTATGGATGAAGGTGCATCTGGTAGTTCAACTGTTATAGGTGATTCTTTAATATATTTTATATCCCAAATTCAGAAGCCAAAACTAACAAGTGAAACCATCTTTATGGGACAAAATGACTCAATTGTAAATATTTGTAACTTGTGTGTGTTGAATACTGGCTATGGGCAAGATGCTACAAATGTGCTCTATAAAAACAACTCAAGCATTGCATGTCATGCCTAAAAAGGAAATATGAAAAGAATAAAAAGAAAAAAGATGGAAAGTAGTGAATATCATACTTGTGTGTCGGTATTGGCATGGTGTGATGGTTTATTGGTGGGATTGTTGTTGCCACCAAGGTTCAAACCCCATTGGGGTGTTATTGTTGAATGGTTGTATCTGGTTCATAGCTCCGGTCAAAAGCGTTTACCCCTTGAATAAAAAAAAATATCATACTTGTGTATTTATACAAGTAAAGTACAAAGCTGCCAACAACAAAAGCTAGTAGAAGAAATCCTGTCACTAAAAGAAATTTGTGCCAACACCAAAAAATTTGGCTTGTCCCATCTGATTGTATGGGCCTTCAATCTGTAAGCAAAGAATAACATAAATCTTGAGAAATCAAACTGGTTCAAAAATATATCTTCCACCGCAATGAACCAATTCCCAGTTGTTAATGTCTGGTTCAACTAAATTGAGAAAAAAATTACATCTGTTTATTTAATCTATTCTAACTTTATAAGACAACATCCACATGAGCCCTAAACATATGCATAAATTTTATCCTGTGAAGCTCTTAGACACAAATAGAGTGCAGACACCACAAATTCTTTAAATATTCCCCATGACATCCTCAAGCTTAGTGCAAGCGCAATGAAGGAATAAAGGCATTATTAGAAGTTGAAAATTTGAAATAGAGAAAACACTAAGCATGAATTTAGCATTTCACTCCCATTGTATCTTAAAAGCATTAATTTTAAGCCAGGTTTACAAGTTTAAGACAATTCAACCCTTTTATTTTTGCTGGGTGAACTGCATTTTCTTGTCTAAAGAGGGTTAAAACATGAGGGAACGGTATCACTTAAAGGGATTGTCTGGAAGAACCTGGAAGCTAGTTGTGCACTGAAATTGAACCTACGAACAACAGTTGTAAAGTTTCTCCAGGCCACAACCCAGTGGAGAATTCAACCATTAACTGTTGGAGTAGTTCTCTAGATGTCAATTTGGGAGTGGAATTAAATGCAACCCAATTAATAGTCACAGATCTTAGTTCTTTTTTTTTCTGAAATGAAAAACTAGGGCATGAAAGCCCCTACGCACCAACTCTCAAATGACAAATCAGGGCATAAAAGCCCCTACACACACTTTGAAATTACCTTAAGCATGCAAAATGTGGTAAACACCAGAAATTTAAACCAAATAATTTTAAAGAACTACCTAGCTAGACTCATCCAATCTACCTGGAATCGGATCCAAGTATTTCTCCCAGCATACGGTTAGGTGGTCATGCACTCTTTGTATTAGTGCTTGAGATAGGTGACCTGTACTCTAAAACCCTCAGCAAAACCTTATTTTCAAGATGCAGCTCACCAAATTGGAGAAGTGAAAGGTCAATACTAGCAAGGAAGAGTTTGGACCTGAGCGGGAACCAATAGTGGCAGGAAAAGCAACAAAAAATGGTGAAAATAACCAAAAAAAATGCCAAAAAATGATGAATGACTGAAATTCGAGCTTGGCAAAGTATAATAATTTTTTTATATAATAAAAAAAATAATAATATATAAATATAATATAAAATATAATTAATATATAATATATAATATATATTTAATATAATAGTAAAATAGATTAAATTATATATAGTATAATTATATTTATTATTATATTTAATAGTATATATAGATTATATAATTAATATATATAGTATTCTATAATAAAAATTACTAAATATAAATATAAAATTATTATAATTAATAACTAATATATAAAAAATCTGATAGTTTAATTGATCTTTAGAGAGATCATAAAAAAGAAAGAGAGATAGAGGGGGAGACAATTCTATATAGAGAGGAATATATACTAACACTTGCACCTAAAGGAGGTTCAAGGATTGTGCCGATAAAAAACTATATGTATGTTAATATGTTAGAGAGTATGTGTTTGTGCATGGATGTGCTACAAATTCTAGTTGTATGTGGCTAGCTTAAACAATTAATAATAAGTGCTAAATAATGGAATGAAATAAATTTAGATAAATCTAGATTAAGGCACCCTAACATACTTCGTTCTCTTGGGCCTAGATGCGGTGAAGTTAAGGCTCCCTAACATGCTTCCTCTTTGACCCCATCATGGTGGACTATGGGAATAGCACTATTACTTATTGATTCCTTAAATGATCTATTCAAATGGATTGAAATAATTGATAATATATATGTATTATATGTACCATAACTCTTATTGAATCACTGATAGAATTATATGTTCAAACTAGCTTCAAATCATAGTTAAAAACATTAATGATTTATTAACATAATGAGTAATAAAAGTTAAAGAATATAAATGTTAATTTTTTTTATAAAATATGTGAAGGCCTTAAGACTACATCGAGAGGCAATGTCTTCCACGCAATAGGTATTTTTGGTGCACCAAACAACCTAGGTGGCCAAATGGCCCGCTTAAGTAGGGGTCCCATAAGAGGGGCTTAATCTCTATGGATTATGATCAAATTTGAAAGAAAAAGAATAGAGTAATAGTCATTTATTTAGTTATTAATTTAGTCATATATTTAGTCATTTTTATTTGTCTGATATTAGTCATTTATTTAGTCATTTTTTTCGTCATTTAGATGTGATTTTACCTAATGACCAAATTAGTCACTTATAAATGACCAAATTAGTCATTTATTTTCCAAATTCTACTAGTGTTAGTCATGTGACTAAAAATTCTAGTCACGTGACTAAAATTTTTAGTCACGTAGTCATTTATTTGTCAAATTCTACTAGTTACATTTGTAAGTAAGTTTGACATAAATAATAAGACTTGAGGTGGCATTGCCTACCATTATTTGATGGCATTTGACATTTTATGTAATGAAATTTTACATGGTAACAAAAAGTGTCATGAAATCTACAAGAACATAGTCTTATATTTTATTTAATTAAGAGCAGTATACGCTTTTGACCCGAAGCTATGAATCAATGAGGTCACAAATAGGGGAACTCATCCACAATATAAATTGTCAAAAAGTAAACCCTAAAGGGATTGTAGCCTTGATGGAAAGATTAACAATACAACTTAACAATCGCACAATGGCACTCTTGGAAGAAGACAGTAGTCTTCAAACATACCAAAGTATTGTAATTCCACACAATAATTGATCAAAAAATATAGGATCACAGATAATGTAATTCCACACCATAAATGTTCAATAATTACATGATCAAAGATAATGTAATTACACGCCTTATTTGTTTAATAATTACATGATCAAAGATATTGAAATGTGCTTACATTTGTAAGTAAGATGACATACATAAGTAAGTTTTTGTAACAAAGTAACTGACATAGAATAGTATGTTTTCCAACACTGGATGCAATGCAAGCATTATATTTGTTCCCATCACATGGAAAAAGGAAATGCCATTTTTACTCAACCAACTAGTTATCAAATTTGAAAGTGGACTTGATTACATTTTTCAAGCGTATAAAATAAAAAATATTTCATGAAATATGAAAGTGGACTTAAATGCATTTATGGAGCGTCAGAAATAATTACTTATCATAAGGAAATAACTAATAGGGGTAATTATGTTTTCCAAAACTACATTTTATTTATTCTGATCACATGGAAAAGGGAAATCAGCCCATCTCCACTCTAGCAAAGACTTTCTCTAAAAATTCAAAGTGGACTTCATTGCATCATTGGTTGTAACAAAAGAAATACTTGTCATAATAAAATAACTGACAAGGGACAGTGTGTTTTCCAAGACTGCAAACACTGCTAGCATTTTATTTGTTCCAATCACATGGAAAAAGGAAATATGCCATATACAGTCAACGAAATACTTGTTCTAAAAATTAAAAGTGGAATTCATTACATTCTTGATCATAACAAAACAATTACATGGCTATAAAAAGTCTTATATGAAATGGATAACAATTATGTGTTCCAATGACATGAAAATAGTATATATGTTCAACATAATTGTTCAATAATCAAATAATTAGAGAGGCCCATGAAAAGTCTCGTATCAAATGTATAACAACATAGTGTTGAAACATATGAAAATGGTATATTTCTACACCACAATTGTTCAATAATGAAATAATGAAACCCACAATGCAGAATCAATATTCCAAGCTTGTCTCATCAATTCCTACACTGCCTATTCTTTGCAATCAAGTTCATGCCTGCGTAATATATGACATGTTTCTTAGGGTCCTTGTGTATTTCAGGAGGGGTGATTCCAATTCCACGAACCCTTGCAGATGATGAATGTGAAACAACCGATTTCTTCATAGGCTATGCTTTTTCCTTGGCAGGTTTAACACCTTCACCCTATAGCAAACAATTAATCACAATTAATGTATGCATGTAAACAATATAGGTAGTATGATATATATAAAACAACATATCGTTTATTTGTACCTCTGGAACATAATGCTTCATCTCAGAGAGCTTCCATTCCATGAAGCCACCCACACACTCTTTGATGGTCTCTGCACCAGGACGTGGAAAAGGAACATAGCGTTCACTGGCAATGGCCTGAACAATGCTAACTCTCACACAATTTTTTGGGTGCTTAAAGTAGTGGGTTTGAGAATTTGGATTGACAACATGTACAATTCCTTTTCCAACCCATTTACATTGCCTCCAAAGATCAACATGATCACCGACCTTAAAAGTGATTCCATTGAACTCTATCATCTATATATCCACCAGATTTGGCTGCAATGGAAACATCATTCACATGAAGCATAATTCAAGGCACATTAAAAGTTTCATAAAAAAATAAGAACAGAAGCATGGAAGTGTGTTGGGTCTGTTACCGATATAGATGGCACGCAATTGCTCTCCTGATCCCCATGTCCATCTTTATTTCCATCTCCCCCTTGCAAGCTAGCACTCTCCTCGTCCCCATGTCCATCTTTATTACCCTCTCCCACTTGTAAGCCAGTGCTCTCCCCATCCCCATGTCCATCTTTATTACCCTCTCCCACTTGCAAGCCAGTGCTCTCCCCATCCTCGTTTCCATCTTTATTACCCTCTCCCACTTGCAATCCACTGCTCTCCATGTCCCCATGTCCATCTTTATTGCCATCTCCCCCTTGTAGGCCAGCACTCTCCTTGTCCCCATGTCCATCTTTATTACCCTCTCCCACTTGAAATCTAGTGCTCTCCCCATCCCCATGTCCATCTCTGCTACCTAGTTCCACATGCAGTCCAGTGTTCTCCCCATCCCAATGTCCATCTCTGTTACCCTGTCCCAATTGGAGGAAAAAGCTCTCCCCATCCCCATGTCCATCTTTATTTTCCTACCCCACTTGCAGGCCAGTGCTCTCCCCATCTGCATGTCCATCTCTATTAGCCTCTCCCATTTCAATTGCAATGACATGGCCAATTAGGTCAAGGCCAGGGCTCCATTGTTCTTCCTTGCCCTGTAATAGTAAGAATTCAAATGTCGCTTCAAATTTAGCTGCATGTAACCAATTCATAGAAATAATCAAAACAAACATTAAATAAAAGAATTGGAATACACCATTTCTTCTAGTTTCTCCATGTCAAGGCACCTTGACACTTTTGACCATATATGCTCCTTCTTCTTCTTCTCAACATTGTTAGACAAAGGGTTGGGAGGAACAACATCATCTTGTTCTTCCATGGCCTTTGCTCTGTATTCCAAATCAAGAGTATCTTGTTCAAATGTAGGACTTTGTTGTTCATCATTGCCCTATAATAGCAAGAATTGAAATGTCACATCAAATTTAGATGCATGCAATGAATTCATTGAAATAATCAAAACAAATGTTAAATAGGATATTTTGAAATCACTGTTTCTTCTCGTTTCTTCTTGTGAGGGCGTGAGGAAACTTTAAACCATATACGATCCTTCTTCTTCTCAACATTGTTAGATGATGGATTTGGAGGAACAACATCGTCTTGTTCTTCCATGGCCTCCACTTCGTCTTCCAAATCAAGAGTATCCTATTCGAGGGTAGGACTCTGTTGTTCATCATTACCCTGTAATAGTAGGAATTGAAACATCACATCAAATTCAGATGCATGCAACAAATTCATTGAAAGAATAAAAAAAAACATAAAATAGAAGATTTCCAAATCACCATTTTTTCTTGTTTCTTCTTGTGAGAGCGCGAGGAAAATTTAAACCGTATACACTCCTTCTTCTCAATGTTATACGATGGGTTGGGAGGAACAACATCATCTTGTTCTTCCATGGAGTCCACTTTGTCTTCCAAATCAGGAGTATCTAGTTCGAGGGTTGGACTTTGTTGTTCATCATTGCCCTATAATAGCAAGATTTGAAACATCACATCAAATTCAGATGCAAGCAACAAATTCATTGAAATAATCAAAACAAACATTAAATAGAAGATTTGGAAATCACTGTTTGTTCTCGTTTCTTCTTGTGAGGGCGTGAGGAAACTTTAAACTATATATGCTCATTCTTCTTCTTCTTCTGAATGTTATATGGAAGGTTGTGAGGAACAACATCATCTTGTTCTGCCATAGCCTCCACTTCGTCTTCCAACTCAAGAGTATCCCATTCAATGGAAGGACTCAATTGTTCATCATTGCCCTATAATTGTAAGGAAAGCTAGATGTGGAAACAACTCTCCTAAACGTCAAAACCTCAAGGAAGAATGAAAATATACATTTAATTTTTCAATTACAATTCAATTAAGATGCACTTTGAAATAAATATCAGAAACAGAGAATTAGAAAAACACAGATGAACACCAGATATACGTGGGAAAACTCTTACGGGAGAAAAACCCACCACACCAAGAGAAGTCACTTTGTATTACAATAATAAAGGTTACATACAAGTTTCAGACTTATTTTTCTGATGTCTATTTATAGCAACTTTCACCATGAACAATCTTGTACAGGAACCTCCAAGTTATAGTCTACACATAATAGAATTCATCCACTGATACAATTCAAACTATTCACACACCTGTTGATCAAACCAACCATCGAACCATCGAGCATCTGCAACTAAAAACTATATTCATGTTGTTCCCTGTCTATTGAACTTCCTCACAGAACTGTCACAATGAACTATCTTCCAACTGTTTAGATTCGGCTTCTCCTATTGGTCCATGAGACGCCACATAGGAAAGTCTCACTCAGTCAAAAGGCTTCAATCTGTGTTGGCATGTCGGTGAGACACTAATCGTGTCTCCCCGATGCCAACAACTTCATATCGATATCAGCAAGAGTCATTTCCATTGGAAAGAGGTTATATCACTATTCGCAAGTCGCATCGACTTCAATTTTCTATCGGTGAGACATATCACTCTCGCCAAGACCTCCCACCGAGTCTCCTTACATTACACCGAAGCATCCACCAGTCGGTGAGACTGATCACTTTCGCCAGGAGATGATACCGAAGTCACATGTTATACCGATCGCCAAACAATAGTCGCCAGGACATATGTCCTTTGCTAAGACTTTACTCTGAGATCTCACAAGTCATACCGAGCACACTAGTAGTCGAAAAGACTCTTGTCTATCACCAAGAGTTCACACCGAGATCTTTTATGTTACTGTGAAGACTCCATATGTGTTCATGTTGGCGAGACCTTCAGCGTTCGCTTGGACTTCTTCCTGAGACCATTTGGGTTACCCCGACAGCCATATGCTATCGGTATGACATTCTTCAGTCACTAAGAGATCTCCCCAAGATCTTTTGTGTTACTCCAATGACCAACACTTGAACCTCCGTCGGTGAGATATTTTCACATTAGTAAGACTTCTTACCGATAGAATATAAGTTACGCCGAAGACTACAACATGTAACATACTGTCGGCAAGACTTTAATATCTCGATAAGACTTCTCACCGAGCTACCGTAGGTTATCCCGATATGCGATAGAATGGCCTGTCAGCCAAAGATCTCCACACGGTAAGATGTCACAATGACTGCTTCTTGTCACAGTGATAAGTTCCAAATTAAAAGCATTCGGCAAGACTCTTGCAAGGTCACAGCGACCTGATTTGTTCAACAAGACTCAAAACTACTAGTCGGCCAGACTTCATAGATGTCACACCGACTTGGCTCTAGTAGAGGTTACAGCCTATGGGATTGAGACATAAATTTCCAACAATATCCCACTTGATGAAGATCACACAGGCACCTCCAGAGCACAACAAAACTTACTAAAAATCATGGGCCTTGATTCCCATCAAACTGGCACACCACCTGAACTTGTATGTGCTCACTGGCTTCGTCAATGCATCTGCAACATTCTCCAGAGTATCAACCTTTTCTCCAACCGGTTCTTCCATCCTCCACCATATCCTCATGTTGTAAAGTGGTACTATACGCCTATATGTTTCATCCCCGCATGGAAAGTAGGATCTTTTGCTGCATAAATCGGTGACTTTGATCAGTGATAAAAAATAGTTATTTCCCTCGCATCAAAACCAATGTTAGAACACAAATGTTTTAACTAAACCGCTTTTTGCATAAAGTACGAGTAGTTGCCATATGTATTCAAATTCTAGTGGGACAAAGTGCTTATCATACCGCCGCTTACTATCCAACTCACTCCACTCACCATTCAACATGAAATGTATCCACCGGTGGACCTCCCCTCGTCACAATGTCCCCTCACTCAATCGTAATTCATACATATCCATGAATGTGTCGAGTCCTCTCAGATTCAACCAAGTTCCCATGGTAACACAAAGAAAAACCTGAAGTACCCTTCAAATATCTAAACACTCTCTTCACAACATCCCAATGTATTCTTCCAGGATTACCCATAAACTGACTAAGAACTCACATTGCTTGGGCAATGTCTGGCCTTATACAGACCATTGCATACATAAGAATTCCTACTGCACTAGCATAGGGTACATTGGTCATGTCCTCCATTTTAGTAGGAGATTTTGGATGGGGCCTTTCATCAGTCAGATAGCTTCGCTCCCTCGTAAGACTGAACAACTAACCCGCTGCAATCATTCATGCAAAATCTCTAGAACAATCTTATACATACTTACTCGACTAAGCCAAAGTTTTCTACTATCCCTGTCCCTAGTTATCTCCATCCCTAGAATATTCCTTGCTGCACCAAGATCTTTCATTTCGAACTTAGCAGACAATTGAGACTTAAGATTAGAAATCATTAGCTTACTATTGCCTATGAACAACATATCATCAACATAGAGAGCAATAATAAGAACTTGATCACTTTCAACTTTATAATAGACACAATGATCATATTTGCATCTTACAAATCCCAAAGACAATACGAAAGTATCAAATTTATGGTACCACATTCTAGGTGACTGCTTTAACCCATAAAGAGACTTCTTTAATTTGCAAACCAGTTTCTCTTTACCTTTTTCAACAAAGTGCTCAGCTGACACATAGATTTCTTCTTCAAGATCACCATGAAAATGTTGTCTCTACATCCACTGCTCAACTCTCTAAGTCATACACCGGCCAAGTAAGTGACAAAAGAAATCGAGTAGATGTCGTGGGCCTTTAGCTACATGAGAAAATATTTCCCATAATAAATTCTCTACCTAGGAATAACCCTTTGCAACCAATCTTGCCTTGTACTTTTCCACACCGCCAACCACTAATCTTCTTTTAAATACCCATTTGCAGCCAATAGCTTTTCTGCCTTTAGGCAAGGGCACCAAACCCCAAGTTTCATTCTTTTCTAATGATGCCATTTCTTCATTCATGGCTTCCAACCAAGAGTCTGAATCAGACATTTTAAATGCCTCTTTTACAAATTTAGCTCATCAATGCTAGAAAATCAAAGCATAGGCACAAGTAGAAATCAATCAAAGAAAACCCATACCTATCAGGTTGCTTTCTTTCATGAGTTGACCTCCTCACTTGTTGAGGTTGAGGCTGAGGTTCTTCTTCTTCATCAGAACTACTTGAGCTCTCCTTAGTTTCAGGTACATTTTGAATTCTCAATTCCTCTTTCTCTAGTGTAGGAGAAATTAAAGCTACATCCTTATTGTTTTCTGACTTTGTCTCTGACTGCAGATCCAAATTAGAAGGTTTCAACTCACGAAATATTACGCTTCTGTTGTATACAACCTTTTCTATATCAGGATTCCAAAGCTTGTATCCTTTTATTCTAGCACTATAGCCAATAAAAATACATTTGACAGCTTTGTTCTCCAATTTAGATCTCTTCTCATATGGCACATAAGCATATGCCTCACAAAAAAAAACATGAATATGTCTAAGAGAGGGCTTCTTACCAGACCATGCTTCCAAAGATGTTTTCTTCTACCAAGAGAAGAATTTGGTAATTTACTACCCGGCAATACGCAAGAGCAAATGTTTCATCCCCCGTAATCTCTTCCCTCCAGCGAAAGTACCGTCAAAGATACTGCGGGTTTCTCCATCACTATCCTATTGAACCTTTCTACAACTCCATTTTATTGTGGAGTATAGGGTGTATTCTTATGTCTTTTAATCCCATGGTCTTTACAGTATCTTTCAAACTCATAAGAACAAAATTCACCACCATTATCAGTCCTTAAGCATTTTATTTTTCTACCAGTCTGATTTTCAACAAGATTCTTAAATTCCTTAAATCAACTGAACACTTCTGATTTACTTTTCAAAAAATTAAAAAATGCTCTTCTTGAATAATCATCAATGAACGACACATAGTGCACTTTGATTTAGACAAAGAATGAATCCACTCACTCAAATACATCCGAATGGATATAATCTTAGCAAACCAGAAGATTTATGAGGATCTAGAATAAAATGAAACATGGTGTTGTTTTCCATACAATGCTCATGCATTCAAATTCGAGATTGTTCTTCGCCCCTCAACCAGGTTTTGTTCTTACATGGTTTTAAACCTTTTTTCTCCTATGTGGCCTTAGCCTATGATGCTAGAGCATAGTCTTCTTTGTCGGAAGTTTTACTTCCATAGAGCATAATTAGGATAATTCCCTCTTTACTTCCATATGAGTAGCTGCGGATCACTTTACAGAGACACTATTGCATTGGAATGCAAATTGCATCTAGCTTGTACAGTGGTACCAATTCGAGCAACTCTAGCCAGCACCATAGAGCCTCTAGTCATCTTGCAACCATTTCCAGAGAACGTGACTTGTACTCCAATATCATTCAACATACTTACAAAAAGTAAGTTTCGAGCCAGACCTGGTATATGCATTACATTATTGATTCCCTTCACTCTGTCATCGGGGAATTGTATTCTGACTCTTCCACGGCTAACTATCTCTAAATTTGAATCACTTGCCAAGTACACCTTTCCACCATCAGAGCTCTTTCATACTTAGTGAACCAGTCTCTATGAGATGTCATGTGGAAAGATGTTCCAGAATCAATCAGTCAGACATCATCTGATGCTTATGTAGCCAAGGCTGCAATGAAAGCGTCTGCATCACTCTGAGAAGAATCATTGTTAGAAGAATACTTTTTTTTCTTTTTCTCCTCTTTGCAATCCTTTTTTGGACACGACCAAAGCCGTCGCCAGCTCCAACACTTCCACCCAGACTTCTTCTTTCCCTTTGATCTCCCTCCTCATTTTGATTTAGACTTCTTGTCTTTTCTTTTGACTTTCTTTGATCTTCCTCCTGAGCAAGAGCTTCCTTTTCCATCTCGAAGATTTCCTTCTCATTTCTTCTCCTCGACAGAAAGAACCAACAACATCTTCCATCTTGAAACTGATGTTGTATCCCACAGTCATCACCGTGATGATCCCATGAGTCCTGAAAGAACACAATAATAGCATACAATGATCCTCTTCTTTAGTCTTCACACCAACAAATGTTAACTGTGCAATCAACATGTTGAATGTGTTCAAATAATCAGCTACAGACCCTCCTTCCTGCATTATCAATGAGTACAACTTCTTCCTTAGGGAAATAAACTTATTCACCAAGGATTTCGATACACAAGGAAGATGTAGTCTTCCTCATGTACATTCGTAAGAATGGGAGTCTCACAAACAAAGCCTTATCAACCCTAGACTTTCTATCTGTAAGGTCCCAATCTTCTTGCTTCATGCATGTAGGTTTAGTTCCAGACACTGCAAGCCACAGATCATGATCCACTAAAAGATCCTCCATTTTGAGTTTCCACAACTCAAAATTGCTGCCATTGAACTTCTCTATTTCAATCTTTCCTGATGTGCTAGTCATCTCAATCTGTAATTAGAAATTGAAAAACTTCTACAAGACTCCCACTGAATAGAATTGAAACCCAACGTACCCATAAGGATAACACAACTGGTCAGGCTCTGATACCACTTGTAAGGAAAGATAGATGTGGAAACAACTCTCCTAAACATTAAAACCTCAAGGAAGAATGCAGATACACATTTAATTTTTCAATTACAGCTCAATTAAGATGCACTTTGAAATAAATATCAGAAATAGAGAATTAGACAAACATAGATGAACACCAGATATACGTGGGAAAACCCTTATGGTTGAAAAACCCACCACACCAAGAGAAGTCACTTTGTATTATAGTAATAAAGGTTACATACAAGTTTTAGACTTATCTTTCTGATGTCTGTTTACAGCAGCATTCACCATGAACAATCTTGTACAGGAACCTCCAAGTTACAGTCTACACATAATAGAATTCATCAACTGATACAATTCAAACTATTCACACACCTGTTGATCGAACCAACCATCGAACCATCGAGCATCTACAACTGCAAACTATATTCATGGCGTTCCCTATCTATTGAACTTCCTCACAGAACTGTCACAATGAACTATCTTCCAACTGTTTAGATTCGGTTTCTCCTATTGGTCCATGAGACGCCACATAGGAAAGTATCACTCAGTCAAACAACTTCAATCTGTGTTGGCATGTCGATGAGACACTGACTGTGTCTCCCTGATGCCAACAGCTTCATATCGATATCGGCAAGAGTCATTTCCATCGGCAAGAGTTTATATCGCTATTCGCAAGTTGCATCGACTTTTGTTTTCTATCTGTGAGACATATCGCTCTCACCAAGACCTTCCATCGAGTCTCCTTACTTTACACCAAAGCATCCACCAGTTGGAAAGACTCATCGCTTTCACCAGGAGATGATACCGAAGTCACATGTTATACTGATCGCCAAACAATAGTCGCTAGGACATACGTCCTTCACTAAGACTTTACTCCAAGATCTCACAAGTCATACCGAGCACACTAGTAGTCAGAAAGACTCTTGTCTATTGCCAAGAGTTCACACCGAGATCTTTTATGTTATCACGAAGACTCCATATGTGTTCTTGTCAACGAGACCTTCATCGTTCATTGGGACTTCTTCCTGAGACCATTTGGGTTACCCCGACAGCCATATGCTATCGGTATGACATTCTTCAGTCACTAAGAGATCTCCTGGAGATCCTTTGTGTTACTCTGATGACCAACACTTGAACCTCCATCGGTGAGACATTTGCACATCGGTAAGACTTCTTACCAATAGAATATAAGTTACGCAAAAGACCACAACATGTAACATACTGTTGGAGAGACTTTAATATCTCGATAAGACTTCTCACCGAGCTACCGTAGGTTATCCCAATATGCAATAGAATGGCCTGTCAGCCAAAGATCCCCACACAGTAAGATGTCACAACAACTTCTTGTCACAACGATAGGTTCCAAAGTAAAAGCGTTTGGCAAGACTCTTGCAAGGTCACAGCGACCTGATCTGTTCAACAAGATTCAAAACTGCTAGTCGGCCAGACTTCATAGATGTCACACCGACTTGGCTCCAGTAGAGGTTACAGCCTGTGGGTTTGAGACATAAATTTCCAAAAATAATAGCAGGAATTGAAACATCACATCAAATTCAGATGCATGCAACGAATTCATTGAAATAATCAAAACAAACATCAAATAGAAGATTATTGAAATTACCGTTTCTACTCATTTCTTCTTGTGAGGGCATGAGTTAATTTTAAACTGTACATGCTTCTTCTTCTTCTGACTATTAAAAAAGGGGTTGGGAGGACCAACATCATCTTCCACTTCCATGGGCACTGCTTCATCTTTCGATACAACAAAAACCTGCTCGAGGGTAGCACTTTGTTGTTCATCCTTGTGTAATAGGAGGAATTGAAATGTCACATCAAATTAAAATGCATGCAACCAATTCATTCAAATAATCAAAACAAACATTAGATTAAATAGAAGATTTCAAGATCACCATTTGTTTTCATTTCTTCTTCAAAGGGTGCCTTGAAAATTTCAACTTGTACAATGGTTCTTTTGAATGTTAGATGCAGGGTTGGGAGGAACAACATCATCTTTGCCTTTCATGGGCACAGCTTCCTCTACTGAATGAACACTACTTTGTTAGCCGGTAGAAACTGCTTCTTGACTATCACCCTGTCATGTCATGTAAGTTAATGTTAAGTGAACCTTGTATGCATCAAAATAGAAAATATGAAGCATCAAAAAATTAGATTTAACAGTTCAGTTTGAAATTACCATTTCTTCCTTTCTATTTCTCTTGTGCAATTCTAATAATTTTTTCCTTCTTTGCTCCTTCCTATCCTCACTATTGTATAACACCATTGGCTTCTTCACCTCATCCTTTCCTTGTTGGGGAAGTTGAAGGAAGCTATGTTTCCCATACTTTTGATAGACACTTCTAATAACACGCTTCTGTTGGAGATGTTGTCGTAGATTCATTTGGTACTCCGTATTTTCCACCTTCTTTTGAAGGAACTCTTTCAATTTATCAGGGAGAGGAGTGGGTTGTTTTGGTTCCCCGCCCGACATAGTTCAGCCACGCTTTGGTGCCGCAAGAATAGGAAGGTGGTGATGCTAAAACCTATGCATGTTGAACACTCTCCAATCATAATATTTTCTCATACATTCTTCTACAATACAATAATATACATATCTACCATTCACCACTTCTCTTCTGTATTCAACAACAACCTACACAACAAATTTGGAAAAGAAAATCGCTTAATATATTTGATATTCAAACAATTTGAATGCACCACAACATATACACACAACCAAATGATGTAGAAATTTAGTTATTATATCTACCTTCCCATCCACCACATCACCCCGTGCTTCATTAGGTCCCTCTCCATCCTTAGGGTCTCCCTTTGTATGCTTTCCCTTGTGGTCATGGACTATGGCAAGAGTGTGATGATCTCCTTGATTATTTTCCCGAATCAAAGGAATGATATACTGTCAAAATTAGCATATTTGTAACAAACATGATATTTTCTAACTAAAATTGTAAAGCATTTTGATTGATGCATATGAAGGAAAGGGAAATTGGAAGTTCACAATCAATTACCGGACATGTCGCTGCCTTAGAGTTAAGTGTTTTCCTAAAATGAGGGGACTTCCTCTGTACCACAGTTGTTGCCTCCTGATTAAAAAATTCCCACTTTCCAGTCAACATCGTAACCACTTATGAGAGTTTAAAATTATACATTTGATTGCATCTTGTAATTACCAGATCTTACGTGCACGTTTCATGAACGTGACCGGCCCAAAGAATATGTGCTAGTACACACCCTTTCAGGTGTGTTTTCCACCTCAATGACATTCTTCGGTGTACGAAAAAATTTCCCTTATACATGATGCATCTTTGGTTTCTTGTAAACTGTAAAATTTTTGCAAGTGTTATGGACAGTTAAAATTAGAAAAAAATTATTGAAACATTTGTAGTAATCAAGCATATCTTTTTTCAATGAAAAGAAGAATTTCAAATGCATATTTTAGTCTACCTAAGACTTGTGATAAATTTTGAAGGTGTCTTTGATTACATTTTGTGTGTAAATAAAAAAAGGTTTTCAATACACTCCTACTAATAGAAAAATTGCACACTGGAAAAGAGATGGTGTTATGAAACGTACAACCCACATTGTTGTAAAACGATATACAAGTAACCCACTGTGTTTTACAACATGCAATTATTTTGTCCATTTATTTTTTTCAATCACATGAAGCTACTAAATTGCAATTTATACCATAACTAAGTGTTGTAATTTTTGGAGGTGCCTTTTTAAATTCATACTGTCTAAATAAGAAAAGCTTTTCAAGACATTCAAACTATTATGAAATTTCAGGTTAGAAAACACAGGATGTTATAAATCATGCAACCCACAAACTGTTCTAAAACCCTTTACAAGTAACAACCCTATTGGCTAATCCTCCCACCTCAATTTGGCTAACAGGGTTGTCCCTCGCTTCTCAATTCTTCTTCAAAGTCAACACTTTTTGTTATGCAGACTACAACAAAACATTGTATTTAAGTTCACCTTCATATTTTATAACAACCCTTACTTGCAACAAACAATCCATTTCAATATCATTATACATTTGGAACACAAGATGCAAAAAAAAAATTTACAGTATGGAAAACATATAGGGTTGTCCCTCACTATTCAAATCTTGTTCAAAGACAATAGTTATTGTTATGCACACTATAAGAACACAATGTATTGAAGCTCACCTTCATATTCTATAACTGCCCTTACTTGCAGCAAATGTTCCTGTCATCACCTGAAGTTGCACCCTTGTCGAACCTGATGTTCAATGCCTCAGTGTAACATGGGAAGACCTCCAAAGATGTGGGTTTCTTATAAGCAGAGGTCAACCTTCGGAGAAGGTCGGCTTCCTTTGGTGTCACCTAAAACTACTGAAACTTTTTGAAGGGAAAGGGAGAGGGATAATGCATAAAATAAAGCTAAATCCTAAGGTGATACACCAAAATTATAGGAACCATGAGATACTCAATTTACACCTAAATACTGACGATGGACATAAGATTACACATCAAATTTTCTAAGCCTTACACTATCGTTTTACAAACAAGTTTGATTCACACACTTTTCTGGAGAGGAAAGAAAGATTTTCATAGACTAGAATCCCTGTGTGACTAAGTGAACACAATTTTTTATTTGTATAATGATACTTTTGCAAAGGAAGACATGAAACACAAGATAAAGTTATGAAGGAATGAAATAAATTCACAAAAATAACTTGATCATGAACCTGAAATGCACAACACTCTGCAGGGACAAGATGGAAATCCAGACATCAATAGTAATCAAGGTAAGCTTTATATAACATGCTCCAAGATGAGTTACAGAATTCTGCTAATCCAAGAGAGGACTGTAGTAGTCACAAACTTCAGAGAAGCATAAGGAGAACTCCTTTACAAGAAGGCAAAAAATGCCTTATATACAAAAGTGTGTCAGCCCCTCTGGGCTTACAAAAAATATCTATCAAAAAACTCAGCCTTTAGATTTTTTTCATGTAGTTAATGTTGCACCCTGCGTGTCTTGCTTGACCATGTCGATGTGAAGAATCGCCCTTGGAGAAGCCCTCGAATCTTTAGCAGCAACCACCGCATTCATTTCTTATCCTCTTGTCCACCTTTGAATCACTTCGATTGAGCGCTTTGAATGCTCCTGAGCTCAGAACAGATACGCATCGATTTTCATCCTGTTGATCTTTTTTTTGTTGGTGAGACAGTCATGATCACTCGTAGCTCCTTCTGATTGGCTGAACATACTCCACATAGATTCCTCAGGCGGTCAGAGCTCCTCCGATCAGAATCACATATCGGTGAGACACTGAAAGTGTCTCATCGATGTGATTATGCTTCTCTGAAGCCATCGGCACAAAATGCGACAGTCGATGAGAGTCTTGGAAAACTTAGAAGTCACGTTGATATCGCCAAAACATTGGCAAGTCAAATGGCATCGGGGAGAAGTCATAGCGAGCACCACTGGGTTATACCGATGCCGCTTTCTTGGGCGATGCCATCACTGTCAACGAGACATCCTATGTTCGAGGAGACATTATGGCGAGGCTCCTTGTCATATCGATCTCTCTTCTATCGCTGAGACCACCTGATGTCAATAAGATATCACTTTGATGGTGAGGCACTTTATCGATGAAATTCATGTTGGGGAGACCTTCGCCGATGCCTCCAGAAGTCATACCACTGAGCTCCTTTATATTCGATGAGACCACCGGCCTTTGACAAGACCTTTTGTTGAGCTTCAAATCTTTTGGCAAGCCCATCTTGTCATCGAAAAGATCCTTTGGTATTGGTGAGACATCTCGCCGATCTTCATTCCTTATACCGAAGCCATGCCCCTTCGGTGAGACTTCAGTTGGTCGCCAGGACCTTTTGGCGAATGCTTTTCCTTTCGGTGAGTTCCTTTTCTTGTCGGGGAGACAACCTTACTTCGGCAAGACATCTTGCCGAAGTCCTTTTCTCAGTAGGCCTTTTTGTTGTCGGCGAGACTCCCGCTGAAGGCAAACATATCGAGGCCCTTTACTCAATCAACAAGACTAAATGTCTTCACCAAGACATTACGGCGAAGGCATCTCCTCTTGGTGATCTCCTTGTTGTCGGCGAGACATTGGAGTTGGGGAGACCTTTCTCCGACTTGAATGCTACGCCAAAGGCTCCCTGTTGTCGGTGAGACATCACCGGTTCACCGAGACCATATGCCAAAATACATCTCCTACTGAAACCTTAATGTTGGTCCGGAAGACTTCACTGGTCGCTGAGACTCATGCCGAACTCTTCATTCTGTCCAAGCTTCAAATCTTTTGTTTCGCTGAGACTTTCTGGGTTGCCGAGAACTTTTGTAGACTTCCCTTACTTACCCCGAACGCAAGGAGTCGGTGTGACTTTCTCATATCGCTGAGACCTCCCGCCAAAGGAAAAACCTTATGCCGATAGCGAAACCCCTGCTTAGTCAGCAAGACACCAGAGAGGTCTTGCCGACTTTCTTCTCTGATGGATTTTATGCCGAAAC
>VDFB02175460.1:0-23502 GCA_007258455.2 Sequoia sempervirens
TTACTTGGAAAAAAATTACAAAAAAATATGCATCACATCCGGACATGAGTCCTATACTTATATGTAAAATATTATAAAAAATATTATGATTTTATTATGGTTAGGTGGTCAAACAGAGCACCTACTTCTTATTGTTTCCCTAAAATTTAAGTACTACTACATTGAAATTTCAATTTTTCACCAAATAGATCTTTTTTTTAGAAAAATAAACCTAGTAGCTTAGAAACTACATTCAGTTTTCCACAAATTCTATTGTTACATATTTTTGAAATAATATAGATAACTTATTCAAATTTCTACGTCAAGTTGCCTAACTCTGATTTTTTTGAATTTTCATTGCCACTTAAGGGCTTGTTTTTTCCTTGATGATCCTGCACATACCCATACTATATATGTTGTAAATGGTTTCATTGATAAGTTCAAGAATCTTCTTGTTTCAAAAGGGTTCTCTCAAGTCGAATACATTAACTATTTTGAGACATTTTCCCTTTTTTTCCAAGATGAATTATATTCTTCTTATACTTTAATTTGCAACTTCACAAGGATGGACAATATATTAGATGAATACATATGAAGAGTATTTTCCTTCATGATAACCTTTATGACGATATTTATGTGGAGTAACCATATAGTTCTCTTTAGGAATCTTCATTGGTTTTTTGGTTTCATTGTTCATCATATCATCTCAAACAATCCCCTAGGGCTTGGTATGAGAATATAGAAACTTTTTGCTTTCTTTTGGATTCACACAATGTCATTTTGATCCCACGGTGTACATTCAAAGATAGGAAGTTGATCTTTTGATCCTTGTGCTATATGTAGATGATTTTATTATTATAGATGGTTCATCCTTCATAATCTAGAGTGTTCAGAGAGCTTTGATGGAGTAGTTTGAGATGACAGGTAAGTGCAAGAAGTTGGGTCCATGAAGAGAGGAAGTTTCAACCCAAAAAATGTTGAAAAGAATGATTACGCATTTTTTTAAAAATGGGAACCCATTTAGGATTGGGAACCCGAGCCTTATATCGAGATCTTGTTCCTAAATGGGTACCCCATTCTGAAAAAAATGAAATTCCAAGCCACTTTTTGCTTTGGTTTTAGGCTCGAGAAAGGTTTGGCAACCTGATCCTTAGCCTTTGACGTGCAACTAAAAAACTAAGGCAGATTCAAGAGAAATGTGTAACTTTGGCAATATAATTGATAGACCTTTTTTTAGAACTAATTCATAAAATTAAAACCCATTATAGATCACAATGTCTAGTTTTCATAAATATATATTTTTTTAAGATTTTATTATGTTTTCTATTTTTTAATTAATTTATAAGAAAATTAGTCCATAAACTTGAAATATAAGGCTTTTTGTTTTTTAATAGCTTTAATCTGTTATTTGTAAAAAAATTATGACATCAATCTTTAGACAATTCTCTACACAATGAAAAAAATTAAAAAATGATTAGTTTAGGTCAAATTAGTTGAATTTGTACACATTGATTTTAAAAATAGCAATTAGAACCAATAAAAAAATATTCAAAGAAATTATAAAAAATATCCTCATCAATCCTTAGGTTCTTACATATCTTTCTCCAAAATGAATTAGAAAAATTTACTTTTATTTAGGTCAAATTATGGTGTTCGTACACGTGCATGGTATGGTAAGAAAAGTGACTTTCAAAAGTGGTTTTTTATACATTCCTATTAAAAATTAATTTGTATCATCTAGGTATTAAAATAAATTACATATTTGGAAACTAGATTCAAAATGTACTTAATTTCATATTACTAATTTTTTTAAGATTCAATGTGTAAGTGCTTCAAATTTTTAGTCCAAGTGTGACAAATTTTGAAAAACAAGAAAAACATTTCCACTTTTTGAGCTTTTTGTGGACCCAACTTCTTGCATTAGCCCTAACAAATATCAACCTTCTACGCTACTTTCTTGGTTTATAGGTTATTCAATCTTTGAATGAGATTCTATTTTTCAATAGATGTATGCTCTTGACATGCTTCAAATATTTGGCATGCTTGATTGCAAGTCTATCCCAATATCATTTCAAACAAGTGTTTTATTTTCTTCCACTTGTTCTACTCCTTCAATAGGTGCTACATTAAATAAGCAATTGGTTGGAAATCTCTTGTCCCTAACACATTCTCATCCTAATATTTTATAATTGGCCTTGTCTCTTGGTTCTATCATGATCCACATGAGATTCATTGGAAAGTTGTCAAACATATTTTGAGAGACATTCAAGGCGCCTCACATTATAGTATTCACCATATATCAGGAGATTCTCATATTTTTGACTTCCTTGACTCGGATTGGCTTGGTGATGTTGATGATAGGAATTTCACTTTTGGCTTTATTTTTTTCCTTGGTTTTGGCCTCATTGCATGGTCTTAAGAGAAGCGATCTTCTATTGATTTATCATATACAGAGGTTGATTATCGTGTAGTAGTTTCAACCAACCAAGAGATTTTGTGGCTTCATCATTCATGAATTGAGTTTGGTTTTCCTCTTGATATTCCCACTACTTTTAGTGTGAAAATCAAAGTTTCATTCACATTTCTCATAACCCAATGGAGAATTAGAGGACTAAGCACATAGAGATCTACATGCACTTAATTTGGCAGTTAATTCATGATGGTTTTCTCACCTTGGAGTACATGCCTACAAAGGACCAAGTTGCAGACATCTTCACAGAACCTTTAGTATCTCCTTGTTACCTCCAATTACGATTGATGCATGGGGTGGAGGAAGTTGTCCTTGGGAGGTCTTGATGAGGTCTCATTCCACTTTTTTACATGCTTTTTTTCATCTCTTTTTTAGAAAGGATATTTTTCCCATTATTTTTTTAATTTTTCTCTAGTTATGAGAGATTTATTTGTTTGTACATGGATACCTCATCAAGCCTTGTTATCAAGGCCCATTCATGTATTCTTTGCATTTTATGCATTCATTTTTAGATTTTTTTAGCTACTCCCTAAGGTACACTTAAGGGGGTGTTAAAGTAATCAATAATTACCTTAATTATAAGTAATAAGCTTATTTCACTCTATTCACTTAAACTAAACTTAGGAGTATTTTGTTCTTTTATTAGATCAAGTTATTATTAGATCATTTTATATCATTACATAGGATGAAGACACTTATCACGATCTAATCTAATTCTCATCTAGGGTTTTTTTCTAAAGAAATCTCCTTCATTATATTATTTTATGGTGTAAGTTTTTTTCTTTTTGAAGGTAAATGCAAGAAGAAGAGTCCATGAAACGTAGAAGTTTTTTCTTTAGCAAAAAACCCAAAATCGGCTTCAACAAAATGAGATCGCATTTTTTAATAAACGAGATCCCATTTAGGTTTGGGGCCTCGAGCCAAAAATAGGATCCCATTTTTTTTTAAAACGGAATCCTGTTCTAAAATGGGATCTCGTTTCATAAAAAAATATTTTTTTATGTTTTTTAGAAGAATTTTTGTTGGATCCCATTTCAAAAAAACATAAGAAATTATTTTTTATGATTTTAAGAAACGGGATCTCCTTTCTTAAAATCATAAAAAAAAATTATGAAACGAGATCTCGTTTTAGAATGGGATCCTATTTTTTAAATTTTCAATTTTTGGCCAGGTTTTTTCTTTGTTTTTTGGTTCGAGAAAAGGCTTGGGGACTCAAACCTAAGCTTTGGACCTAGTTTGACCTACAAGTTGAAGGTCCTGGCAATGTCACAAGAAAATAGTGACTTTGGGCATATATCTGAAGACTTTTTTTATAGAATTTTTTTACGAAATCAAAACCCATTATAGATGAGACTGTAGATTATAAAAAATGATAAGTTTAGGTCATCTTATATATGACGTACACGACGATTTTTCAAAACATCAAATATGGCCAATAAAAAATTAACAAAAGAAAAATTCAATAAAAAATTACAAAAAAAATATGAAAAGCTTGCTTCAATGAGTTAAAAATATTTTCCCAAAAGGATTTAGAAAAATATAATTATTAAGATCAAAATATGGATGGCGTACACATGCATGGTATGGTAAAAAAAAATGACTTTTAAATAGTGGTTTTTAGAAACGCCTATTAAAAATCAATTTGTATCATCTGGGTATTGAAATAAATTACATATTTGGAAACTAGACTCTAAGTACTACATTTTATGATTAGTGACTTTTTCAAGATTCCATCTCTAAGTGCTTCAAATTTTAAGTTCAAATGTGTCAAATTTTGAAAATCAAGGAAAACACTTCCACTAAATGGCCAAAAAGTGGACTCAACTTCTTGCCAACACCCTTGAAGAATAGCAAATCTTTTCTTGCATAGCTCTTGGTTGTGGAAGGTGTTTTTTTTGTTGTTTGATCTTACTCTTGTGTGTCTTTCACAATTTCAACAATACAAGCACACAAGAATAGATAACATGCATTTAGATATGAAGGAAAGATGTTTTACACAAAAAAACCAAATTTGAAAGAAGAAATAGATGATATTTTTATTAAATTATAGGTTTAATTCATGTTATGATAGTAGATATGTAAAAATGCATGTCTTTGTATAAAACTAAGAGAACCCCTTTACAAAATGAACCCTTGAGGCTTTACTCTAGTGAGAGAAAGTAAAAAAATTCATCCCAAAATGTGGAATACAAGATAGAAACCCTAACTACCAACAAAACCAATAAAATGTGGACATATGTACATCCCAATCTAATCTAGGAAACCAAATAAAGTGATAGGACATTTCTAGACCTCCATCATATCGTAACATTGATGATTTCAAGATTTGAGTAGAAAAAGGATGAAGATCATCCACAAAATCCATGATCTAGGGATGGAACTCTGACAAAGGGGGGTCACCTATAGGTAATAAATGAGGTATGGGCACCGCTTTTCCTTTGATATGTGTTTAAATTCATTTAATTTCATTCCCATAGCCTTAGAAGTTGAAATTTGGTAATTGAAAGGTGTCACGCCCCACCACAGAACCCCAGAGGACAACACAATACATGACTTATTAATGGAACATTTTTTTAAAAGAGAAATAACAGTAAACTGTATGACACAATATAACATATAACCATACCAGAGTCCTCTAAGGTTTCATGACTGCATTACTAACACACTATAAATTGTGGACTCAAAAAAAGTAACCCTTCTACTTTTTCTCATGTGTAGGCCCTCCTAGTGGTTTTGACTTGATTTTTCCTAGATTTAATGTTGTAATGTGGCCAGCACATTCACATTAGATCTTGGACCCTTGTGAATCATTAAGAATTCTATGATGTCTTGTAAAAGTGTTGTGAAGTGTTGTAACCCACTTTCACACTTTTCTAGGACCCTTTCATTATAATTCACCTAAATAACCCCTTTTATCCCTTACCAAGTCTTATTTCAAAGTGTTGTAAAGAGTTGTAACAAAATTTCACACTTTTCTAGGCTTTCCATCACTAATTCAACCCTTTCTTATGTTTAAATGACCCTTTAATGCATTTTTCGTCCCTACTTAAGTGTGTTTCAAAGAATAATCCCATTAAACCTCATTAAATGCACTTCAATTCCCGACACCCAGTAAAATTGCCCTGGTGGGACTAAGTCGCCATCTGGGGCAACTTAGTCCCACTGGGCACAAAAATCAAAATAATTTTAATTTTCTAGCAAGATTTTATTCTCTTAACCTTAAGGTCAGCCTATGATGTGTTATTTTTGGGAAATATTAGAAAATCAAGTATAAATAAAGGGTTTTTCTCTCATTTTCACCCCAATTCATTATTCAAGCAATCCATTCATTTACTTAATCATTCTCAAGCATTCTAAGCACTTTCAAGCATACATTGGAGCATCCATTTGCATATCTTCAGATTTCTACATCAAGGGTTTGGTGAGTTGTAGCATTGCATGTTGTTCATTCATCGTTATCTCTTTATTTCATTTCATTTTCTAGGGTTTAATTACCAAATTGGGGTTTGACCAAGGCAAACCCCTATTCTCTAACCCTTAACCCTTTTTTCCCTCTTTGCATGTGTGTTTTGCAGGTCTTGTATGCAGATTTTTCAAAGAGGAAGGTGTTAAAAAGTGGTCAACAATCCATCAAAGTCACTCAAGTCAAAAAAATCCCTAATTGAAGCTTGGAGACCTCTTTCAGCCTATTTTCTGCAATATCTGAACCGGACACCTGTCAGGAAGGGAAGTGCAGATAGAAAGCTCCAAATTCTTGCCCTGAATTTCTCGAGATTCCCAAGTGGACTAAGTTTCCATCAATGGTGAATTAGTCCCACTACCAAGCCTGAAAAGTGATTTTTACATTTCTGAGTACCCATTTGACATAAACATGTTCCAACTGAATCTCCCTAAAACAGGACTAAGTTGCCCAGCTTGGTGTAAGTGTCCCAGTTGGCTTCAATAAAAAAATCTACAGGATTACAGAGCCTCTCTACATCACACTTTAGTTTCTAGGTGCACCTCTCCAATCTTGTTTATTTTTGTTATTGTTTGTTTGCATTCTTAAGTCATTTTGCATACATCATTGTGTTTTCAAACAATTTGCATTTGTTAGGTTTTGCATTAATAAATTATTCCTTTTATCAATACATTGCATTTAGGCATACTTCATCCATCCTTGCATTGATTTTTAGTGTAGAAATTGCCCATTTTGGTCCATCTTTCTCCTTTTAAGTGAAAAATCCTAGAAGTGCAAGAAATCCATTAGGAGCCAAAAATTTTGTATACATAAACATGAACATTACATTAGATAAACAACATTAAAGATATTTTATAAACAACTAACAATTTTGTGCAAGTTCCATTTCATGAGAGTACATCATAATGGTTACATCAATACACTGTTTACAATAAGGTTTCCCCAAATATAATTGGGCAGTATTCATCAACATTACATTGCATGGTACAACTAATATACATAGCGACTGTCTCCTCGAATTGGTACAAGATCTAGAATCCGCTACACAAGGAACAACATCCACACACATGAATATTTGCAAGGGAAACCTAATGGAGGAAAAAGCACAATCCACTCAACCATGTGGAACCCTAAGGTCCACCCCCCATGCTAGGAGATAACAATAAGGTCCCACTACATTAAGCAGTCAACAAGATAGAAGGCTAATGCAAAAGTACTAAACATGGCTCCAACACAACACTGCAACAATCAATAACATCACATGCAATAGTGACACAGCTTACTTGACATTGTCTTCACTTCTAGAGGCACACCCACAATAGGAGAAGAAAAGACAATTGGGGAATGATATACTGCGAGTTTCATCACATAGCTTGCTATGGGATACCCTAGCAGATCTTCCTAGGCCTCAGCCCCATCCTGGGTTACCCTGGCAACCTCTACCAATCCCCGACCCCCATACAAACTCATGCAGAATCAACATACCTTTCATGAGGACAAGGCAATTGATCTTGCTATTTTAGGCCTTCTCATCTCATCTCAAGCCTAAATGATCACTTGAGCCATGAGTCAAGAATTCCATTATCTTGATTAATGTGAAAACTACCCAACCCCTTAATTCATTAATTAGGTTATCACTAAATTACGAAACTCCCAATAGGTTACACTGGTCAACCACTTTGGGTTCCAACCCCCATTGAGAGCCACTCCCTCTACTTTCAACTAGTAGACCCTACAACAAGAAAGGCATTCACCATCTTACAACTTACACAATTACATGATTCCAAATACAGTGCAAGGCATCGCTCATCTTGCACACACAAATCACAATCACAAGAATCAATACATAGTGCAATACATACACCTTCTTGCACACAACTCAAAGTATGGTCAAACCACTTCCAAAGTGAAACCATCATAAGAACCATACGAAATTCAAAGAGAAACCATAATAAGAGCCATACGAAATTCAAAGTGAAACCATCAATAAATCCATACATGGAACGGTACTCCCTCCCAAGCCTTTGGAAGCCAACTTAACAACTTGCACAAATAACTCCCTCTTAAATAATTACCAAATTCACCCCAATCCCCAACAATTAAACACAATAATCAATACAAGCGATCAATCCAATAACTCAACCATAAAATACATTGTTTCCACATTTCATATTAGTCTATTAGTTAACTATCAAGATAACATGTCTACATGCATGCAACTTTTTAACAATCCTTTCATAGTGCAAGTCAAGTAATGAAGTGGATCCAACGTAAGAATATGCAAGTAAACGTGTGGAAGTAATTAAATTGTAATATTAAATAAATAAGGAAGGTATAGCTTATGTGTGTGTGTGTATAGCTTCATAATATTTATGCATGTTTATGAGTATACATTCTTATGTAATCATTACCAAAGAATAGCTAAAGAGAGTGAGAGAGAGAATCCATATGTCTTCAATCATCCATGAGAAATATATATTTCAATAATGCTTGAGATAAATTTATTGTAGAACGATATCAATATACCCCAAGGCTAATAGCACAAAATTATGAGCACTTAGCTTGGTTATAATGTAATAGTCATGATATCTTCCACTTTTCTTTAAGCAAGGTACTTAAATTAATTACATCACCCAAATGAAGTAATTCTTAGGGTAAAAATAACTTATGAGTTTCATTTTTGTCAAAACTCCAATCTAGAATGATAAGAGACACCATCTTGTTAGCCTACTACTCCACCCCTTTTTCTTTATATATATATATATATATATAATTGTAATATTAAATAAATAAGGAAGGTATAGCTTGTGTGTGTGTGTATCTTCATAATATTTATGCATGTTTATGAGTATACATTCTTATGTAATCATTACCAAAGAATAGCTAAAGAGAGTGAGAGAGAGAATCCATATGTCTTCCATCATCCATGAGAAATCTATATTTCAATAATGCTTGAGATAAATTTATTGTAGAACAATATCAATATACCCCAAGGCTAATGACACAAAATTATAGTTTAACTTATTCTACTCATTGGAGCACTTAGCTTGGTTATAATGTAATATTCATGATATCTTCCACTTTTCTTTAAGCAAGTTACTTAAATTAATTACGTCACCCAAATGAAGTAAATCTTAGGGTAAAAATAACTTATGAGTTTCATTATTGTCAAAACTCCAATCTAGAATGATAAGAGGAACCATCTTAGGGTAAAAATAACTTATGAGTTTCATTCTTATCAAAAATCCAATCTAGAATGATAAGAGACACCATCTTGTTAGTCTACTACTTCACCCCTTATATATATCCCTTCGAATTGTAAGTCTTAGTATAAAATAGGGAGTAGTCTATAAACCAAATTCCATCAATGCATATCACTATATTTTTAGCTAGGAAGATAAGTCAAGGCTTAACATGCAATGACTATTGAAAGTCTGTATTTGATTTGACCATAGCTAGGATCAATAAATTCATATAATATTCACTTGTATGTAATAAGGTGCAAGGATTTAAATCTTTATAACTTTATTGCTATATTCCCAAGGTCTAGGACATTTGCCACAATTAATTCCTTATACCTCTACTATCTATGTATGTTTGATAATGACAAATAATTGATGACCTTACAATAGAGCATCTGGCATAACCATAATAGTAGTTTTAATTGAAATACATGGAAGACTTAATTAACAATAACTTGATTTTGGCAAATATCACGATTATACATAAGGGCTACAATTTCGACAAACTCCAAAATGGCAGTTTCCCTTACTCATAACCATTTAATGAATACTAAAATGTGTTCAATCCATCAATACTAAAACGTGTTTGAAGCCAATGCAAGGTTGCATATTTATTTGTATCGAAAGCTCTAGGGAAAAGAGATGGAGGGATTCGATCAATCGGTTGAAGCTACAAGATACGCACAAGATGAAATTGTTTAAAAGAAACTTAGGAACTTTCAGGGGAAAGAAATCGGTTGGTGAGTGTACCCAAGTTTGAAGAAGAAGTTAAGAGACTTTTCAGCAGAAGAAATTGGCTTATGTGACTCCAAGCAACTACCTAACTGCAGGCAATAAATCGCAAATTAAAGAATAAAATTCGCCAAACAAAAAGTGTTAACACCGAATTTCCATGCTTAACAGCTTCCATCAAAATGAAATGCAATGATCGATGTATATGCAGATCTGAAATCACACATTGGATGCTCATAAACCAAAGTCTCCAAAATAAATCAAAGGTTTCATTATCCAAGTATAAAATAGGAAAAGAAATTCACATTAACAAAGTATTGAATATGCACGATGCAGAATATGGGATCGCTATAGACAATATACAAAGGTAGGTCGATTAAATGAAAACACTACAGAAACTTCCAAGAAGGAGAAAATGATGATGCATAAGGCACCGTGCCAAGGACGCATTGTCTGTAGGTGCACATAAGGCGAATTTACTGAAAAGACCAAACAAATGCCTTCAACTGAACATAGGCTTAAGAAACTTTTGAGCTAAAGTGTTTGGCTGATCAAAAGGCTTAAAGCTCACAAGCAAATGCAAAATAGTGGGAAGTAAGTAATAGATAAGTATCGATTGTCAAGCAAAATATGAACCTTCAAATTACCAAGCAAAAGGAGTATAAATCCATCGAATTCCATGCATAGGATTTTCTTCAAATGAAACGCAGTAAAATCGCACTAAGAAAAATGGTAAGGATTTTTAATACTCAACACAAAGTTCATTCATCGATTGTTAAGCATAAAGCAAAAACATGAAATCACAGCCTTCAGGGATAGTCATCGAATTTCATACAGCATATAGCATCAAATGCCCAAGTAAATAGCACCGAATGAGATCAACTTAGATAGTATCAAATCTTCAAAGACAAATTTAAAACTCAAGTGAATAACTCCATCACATACAAAAATCAATTCAAAAGGCAGACCATCAAGGTACGACGCATAAGAAGAATTAAATTGAAAATCTTCGGCATCAAAAGGCTTAAAGAAAATCTATCGAATGACACACCAAAAGATGGACCTTAGAATTAACATCGCAGGCTGAAGGAAAGAAATCACCACCTATAGGATTGGATAAAACTTCGGCTAACAAAACCATGCAACCGATAAAATACATGTTATTAATCAAAATGCAAACTTGTTTGAATTCATAAGTACAAAAGAAAAATGTAAATTTTACTCTCAACTGGCTCTAATCCTTCATTTTTCAATCAAGGAAGTGTCTTCAAGCAACATCATGCAATCAGGCATTTGTTTTCAAACACAAAGATAAAATTCGGAAGAACAACGGAACCTAGATCTAATCGCTTGACAAAGCTAGAGATTCTATTCCGAGATGAATCCTTTGCTGCAACAACCACCTCTTCAAAAATTCCCCAATCAGTCTTTTGAATAATCCCCAATTTTTCCCCCACAAAATCTACAGCCAAGATACTATTTTGCATACAAAACCATTTCTTCTCTTTCCCGAGAACCCAAAATCTATCCCCCTAAAAATCTCTCCCAAAGATGATAATTATTCACAAGAAGGAAAAGTTGTTCTATTCTCAAAAATCAAAAATCAAATAAAAATCTCACAAAACAGCAAGTTTTTATTCTACAAACAATTTGAAGTCACGCATGTGCTCTGAGACAATATTTTTCTATCTTTTCAATTTATTTTATATTATAATATTTTCTCACCTTTTAATTTATTAAAATCCTAACATTAATAATAATATCTTTATATTTAATTATCGAAATACTTAATAATTTAATTTAATAAATTAATTAACCAAGGAAACTCAAATACTATTTATCAACATCATGAAAGGGTGGATCACAGAGGGGCACTACAAAAGGGGTCATTGAGCATTGATGGTGTTTCTTAATCAAGAACATACTTCTTAGGGCTATCATCAAAGTTTCAAGCTTGATTTTTCCATTGTGCCAAAAGGAAAACATTAAATTGGCTAAAACTCTAGAAAAATAGTGTACCCCTCAAGCATCAATCCTAGAAGAAGAGTGCATTATCTTTGATTCCTTGATGAAACAATCCTTTGTTGAGCATTTAAACATTCATCATGATTTTTTCCAATGAATGGAAGGATGATGGATGTTGAAATTCTAAAGGTTCAATGGAATGATAGGGGAATTGAAGAGTGAAGGGAATGAGTTAGGGATTGAGGATCAAGAAGTTAAGAGCACATACCACATTCCAACATTTTATATTGAGAGAAATAAAATCCTTGAAACTCCAACAAACTTCATACTTAAGCATTTTTTATAACATTCCTTTATCAAGTGTCAGGCTTCAATTTTAATGCATGTAACATATTTAAAGAGGATAAAAGTAAAGGCATTGACAACTTGAAGGCCTAATAAGTTCAACATGAGGGATTTTCAAGGACTTGGACTTCAAAGGTCAAGGATCTTTAAGATAGGCAAATGATTAGAGGGTCACCAATAGCTCAATGGACCAATAAAATTCATACTTGGAATAGTTTTGAAGGGAATCAAGGTAGACTTCGAAATTGTTGGGAATAGGATGCCATTTAATTTCAATCCTAAACATATTTCATGTATCTCCTAAGTCCTTGGAAAGTGTTCCCCAACACTAGGATTAGAAAGCTCGATTAAATTCAAATGAAATGAACATGTAAATTGACATTTGTGATTATTCCTAAATGATAGGAACATGTGGGGACATCCAAGAAGATCTCCTATAAAATAGGAGCACATGGGGTGCCCACATGGAAGGTGGAACCCACCTTTCTTTAGTTAACTGTTTGGAGGATGAATAACACTTCAGTAATGCGTGTTTTGATCCTACAAATTAGGGATTGATATTTACATGAGTGGAGTGGCATTATTAGTTCAGTATCAATTCAATTCAAGTCAATTATGGTTCAATTATCTTCAATTGCATATAGTTATTTTGATTTGAATGCTAGTTGACTAGAGTTGCATGACTAATGACTTAAGTTGCATGTTAGATAATAGGTGGATAATTTCAATTAAGTGGGGATGATCAATCATGCAAAATGTTTGCATGAATTGGTGGAGAGATATGTTTCAATTAACTAAGATTGACTTGGGACCACCTTGGGCACCCAAGTTGGCATCTTTCAATTAACACTTTTTGCATGAGAAGATATTTACAAGGCTCAGTCAAGTAGACCCATTCTTTGGTGCCAACTTTGAGGAGAAATTTGCATGATATCTTCTTGACCAAAGTTCAGTTAAGTGTTCAGTTTGGGGCACCTAAATTGAGGAAGACTTTGGTTTGACTTTAGATTACATTGTGGAACTCTACTTGCCCAATTTAGGTGTAGATTTTTGTGAGGATATTTATGCTCTTGTATTGTACAACTCTTATGAGTTTACATACTCATTATTGTCTATTAATTGCAATAAGTGTATGAGAGTTCCATGAGAGTTTATTGTTGGTTGTGAAGAAGGATTGTTGAAGGCAAAGAAGCATATCAATCAAGGATTGATATAGTATTATTGTAATCTTGTTCTAAGGTTAAATAATACAAGCATTATTGATTCTAGTGGAATTTTTTCCTGAAAGGGTTTCTCCACATATATGTTGTGTCACTTCTATCTCCTTGTCTCATTCTTCTACAATCTTTTGTCTCTTTCTACAATTGGTAAAATTGATCTAAACAGACTAATCATACACAAAGAATTGTGACAAAGAAAACTTAATTAGATCTACAATCTCATAGTTTTACAAGTTTTCAGCTACAATATTACGTTCATTTCCAACATTTGGTATCAAAGCCAATGGTTGGTTAGGGTTTGGGGCACCTTTCTCTTAAAATTTTGAAGGTTTTTGGTTGTATTGTGAGTTTTTACTATTGTGTTATTACATATTTGTAAAATAAGTGTGTTACAATGATTTCTACTTCTCATCTAGATATTGAAAGATTCAATGGATCTAGTTATGAAATGTGGAAACTAAAAATGGAGGATCAGTAACGCCCTGCCATGCAACCCCAAACGAAACTAATACATCTAACATTTATGGCACAATTTTTTTTTAAAGTAACTAATATGTAACATAATAATATACAACACTTGAAAAGAAACTATACATGTTCAACATATAACAAAGTCCCTTGGGGAACTACATGACTGCATTACTTTTTGTTCAACATCTATTACATTACATTAAAGATAAGCATCCATTAGTAACCATAAGATAATATCATGGATGATACATTTTAACATGAAGATACATCGATCAAGGATTACATTATTACAATGGTACTTCCCAACATGAATTGGGAACAAGTACAATAACATGGAATAATACATCTGGAACATGTATAAATATAAATTTTCAAGATTGGATCCATCATTGGTATATCTCTAAAGTCATTGCAACTGAGACATCTTTTCACAACTCAATCTAGGGCTAGGGACCCAATGGGGTGCATAGCACATTCCACCTGGCCACATGGACCCTAAGGCCCACCCCCCATGCTAGGAGATGACAAGGACCCCCAGTGAAAACCATCAAATGAAATAAGGATTACAAGACTCCACAACAAGAACAACAATAACACAAGAAAACATCCAACACAAGAACACCTGACACAAGAAACAAGACAACATGACAAGAGCATCAGCAAACACATGACCACATCTTCTTCTAGAGGCTCAAGAACAACAAGAGAGGAGTTCAACAACATACAAAGTTGTTAAAGGGTGGAGTGTCATTGCATAGGTAGTCACAGGTTACCCTGGCATAACCTTCCTAGGCTGTCGGCCCCCATCCTAGGTTACCCTGGTGACATCTACCAGTCGTCGAACCCCCATGCTCACTATGCAAGATCAACATACCTTGCAAAATTACTATGCAAAGGCAAGGCAGTTGATCTTTCCATTCTAGGCCTTCCCACTCATCCCAAGCCTAAATGAGCACTTAGGCCTATGAGTGAGGCTACATTATCTGAATTAATGTGTGAAACTACCCAAACCCCCTAATTAATTAATTAAGTTATCACTTGATTAAAATCACAATGGGTTACCCTGAACCAACCACTTTGGGCATTGGACCCCCATTGAGAGCCACTCCCCCAACTAACAACATTTTCCCATAATCACAAACGGGCAAGCCAACTTGCACAAACTTAGCAAAACCATATAAATATACACATAAAATGAAGCAAGCAACAGCTCACATAAGATCTCCATTAAAAACCATTTCCACTGTACAAGGCTCAAACCCACATAAACTCAATCCAAGTGTAAAGATCGGTCATATAACAAAAATCATGAAACCACCCACTTTTAGGTGAAACAACATAAAACTCAAATAATACTTCAAGCTTGGTATGGGTTACCCAAGGTGGATCCTCCTAGGTCGTCAGCCCCCATACTAACTTATGCAAATAAAAAAACCATATCCCCTCTAACCTGTAGAAGACTCTCAAAATGCGAAAACAGGGGTTCCCTCATCAAGAAATGACAACAACAACAAGATCACAAATTTCCAATCAACCATTTAAGTATAAAATTGTGAGTGGCAACATCTCAATGAAATCCTCATGATCAAAGAAGACTAACATAGCCAACTCACTTACAAAACCACTCACATAAACACCACAGGGAAACAATCCGACATTACAACCATAAAGCTTTCTTTTAAAGACACTCAAATTAACTATGCAATCAAATTAAATAGAACATTAACAAAGTTCACACTCACTCCATGAACAACACATTACATGAGGTAACATTCAATTCAAAAATACAACCAACCACATGATAGAATGACTTAATTACTTAAATCCAACTCACTTGAATTTCCCATACATAAGGCAATTCAACGTGCAATAAACCCATGTAATCAAAATATCCACCCATAATAACAAATGTTTGATTAAGAGATTGTAAAGAAAACACTATACAAGAAGATCCTCATAATTACTCATTGGAATAAATCCTTCATATTCACTAAAGCAATAAAAACTATTTCTAACTTACACCTAACTTTAACTATGTTTTACTTTTTACTTTGAAGTAATTAGTAGATGATTATGCATGTTCAATGATTTGACGTTTAGTTAAAATGGCTAGAAAAATCAATGTTTTCATGAGTCATGTTTATTTGACTAAAATTTGACATGTGCTTAAAAGTTGTCAAGATGTGATGATCTCATGAGGATTATGAAAATGATTACTGAAACACTAATCTTGTGTTGTCGATTGCAAGTTGCATTTAGGAAATAGGTTTCTGCCCTCCGAGAAAGGGAGGGAGAGCATCATCAGAGAGAAGGGAATAGATACAAGGAATAGAACAGGTTGTCACCATCTTAAGTCTATTCTAGTTGCTTAACGTCAACCTAGTTGTTATGGGGATAGTGACATCGTCAAGGTTGAACATTAGTTGTTTTGCGACTGAGACAATTTTCTATCGAGCACGTCGCTTCTTATGTCATAAATGAGTTTACGCTGTGACCTCAATTGCATAAGTGGTTGTTCATTTTGTCTATTTTCTTTATAATAGTTTGAATTGGCTTATTAGGTCATGGAACTAATATTATAACCCAATTCCTTGCAAAAGGAAGTCATTTTGATGATCATCCTTGAGTTCGTTTTAAGGAGTGAATACGCCCTAGAGACGACATAAGATCAACATCATCGATCGTGTAAGATTGTATTACCAACTCTTAATTTCTAAATGATTTTCATCTATATATGTTCAATCTTTAAATGCTTTAACTTAATGACTCTCATTATGATATTGCATATGGACGTTGATCATTTATGATCATCGTTGAATTCGTTCATTTGACGAATATACTAGTTAGACGATGTAACGATCTATGTCGTCGACATTTCCCACGATGTTTTTATTTCTTAAATATTATTATGTTAAATTATATGTTAAAAATTGGCAACGACTGCATAAGTCGAGAGTTAAATGATAGGATCCAACTTTTATTTAAAGAAGAGCAATATTGCTTTGATGAAATGGTTCAACTCGTAGAATCTTTGGTAATGGCTTTAACTTTTATGTTTATGTGTATTGCATAGTTTATATGCCTTATGCAAACTCCATAGGTCGTGGCATGGCATTAAGGGGTGACAGTTATATATATATAGTTAATATCTTTATGCTTATATCAGTGATATGATGGTTATGGCAGTAGCGAATTTTGGCTTTGTTTTCAATTCTTTATGCGGGGGGCACCATATTTGACAGAACTTATCTTTCTCCAATGATGGCGCGCCCATTTATTATGGAAAGATTATTGGTCCCACGTTGTGGTAACCTCTTTCTCGTGCAGGAGATAAAATTCTTGGCAACCGTTTCTTTAACGGTTTCTTGCTAATTCAGGAGGGTAGTTTTGGAAGGGACGGGGAGAGTGGAGGAGGTAACTTTTATGCACTTGGGTGCTAAATTTTACAGGACGGTCTATCCTCTGTTTCACAGTCATGGTGAGTATAAAAAAAGGAGAAACGTCCCCATTTATGGGGGAAATGGAGGGAGAACGAGTGCAACCACAGAGTATAGGGGGTCGTGAGAGAAAGTGCTAGTGAAATACTCCCCTCTTAAACGTTTATTGCAGACATCGGAAGCCATTGAAAGCCAATGTTGATCTCCATGAAGATCGATACTTGCCAAGTCTACTTCAGCGACTGTAGCTACGACTTCCGTTGTCATAAGCCTCTTTTCTGAATTTGAAGAACCTCCATGTTTGCTGACCATTGGGTAGTTGGCATTGTAATAGCAAAATATCAAATTTGAAAGGAAATGTTTTATCTAAACCAAAGCGAATCATTCTAAATCTTTTATGCCGCTCAGGCTATGAGGTGGCCTTTTCTTGGAGGGAGTCTAGTAGGAAAAATTATGCATTCTTTCTCCTTTTGGAGTATGGGAAAATTAAAGAAATTAAGATTACGTGAGAAATGAGCAAGAATTTGGTGTTGAATATAAAGTGAATAGGTTCCTTGGAGGACCGATACAATGCCTCATTCCATAAGAGACTCGTTAGATCGCCTACCTTCTATCAAAAAGATTGATGATGGTTAAAGGTTGGTCAATGATACGATAATTACACCTTGGTAGAGAGTCGATGAGTTTTGAAGACTCTGAAAAGCTTGCAAGCTCGCGACGATGTTGAATCAAAAGATCTCAGCCTTGAATTTATCACTAAGGTGCTAGTTAAACTTTGGGGGCTTGGCTTGAAGCCACAAGCATAAAGGAGAATGAACATTTTGAGTAAGAGTTAGGATTTCATATTTGCTCAAGGAAAGATAAAATGAACAAGGCCAATGTTTGAATGTCAAGCTAGGGAGGCATAGCTCGAACTCTTGCTACTTTTATCTTATCCTCAAAATTAAAGTCTATTAGTGGAGAAACAACACGAGCTACCACAATCACTACAAGGCAAGTAACCTTTCTTCCCTCTATGATGGATATACTATTTTCCTTAATTTTGTACATATATACATTGTGATAGTAATGGTTATCTTAACCACTAGTGAGGTAAATTTTTCCTACAGTCCATCCTCTGGAAGAATCTTCATTAGTTCTTTTAAAATCTCTACGTTGAGAGAGTGTAACTATTTGATTACTTATGTTATGATTTCTCTGGAGAGATAGAGTAATCTAAGCAATACAAGATATAGACCTTGAAACCCTTATAGAACTATTTTATTGCTAAGTGCCCAAAACACAAAGTTAAACCCAGGTTGGGCATCACTAGAGTGATTAATCGAGGATTGGGCATTGTAAGACTCGATTCTCATTCTCCCAAGAAAGTGGTAAACTGTTTTGATTCATGAAGGTTCTTATGATATATATATATATATATATACTAGGATGTTATGTATATAGGAGTTCTAAACCTAACTCATGTTGGAATTCAGTTGTTCCACGTAGACTAAAGGGTTGAAAGAAAATTATTATCTTTTATAAATCAAACCCTTTAAGGGTTGAAAGAATGAACTAGATCAAGACTATTGTTGTGAAATGATAGTATTCTTTAGACATTACATTGGTGAAGGAATACCTTGAATACTATGTTTATTCATGTATTTAAAATGTGAATTCAAACAATGTCAAGTGGTCTAAAAAGACTAGAGGCATTTGTTCTTATGGTTAGTTACACTTATGTTATTACCTTTAGAGAATCAAGGATGATGATATTTCTATGCGTTGGGTTAGAGAAGCTAAACCCTAGTATTGGAAATAAGGAGGATTTAGGAAATCTATAACTCTTATGTTAGATATGACATTGTACATATATATTTTGATTGCCAGTGGAAGGTCAAGAAAAACTATAGAGCAAGATAGGAATTCTTTATAACACCTTAAGAGATTCTTTGTTAATGTTGAAACTCAATTAAATGCATCGAGATGTTGGGTATTGAATCTTGAGAAGTAAATGACAGGACGTCATAAACCCTAGATATTGCAAGAATGCAATAAGGGACTTTTGAAAAGGTTTGAAATATTTAAATCTTTACATTACATGTTTATAATAAATTATGGACTATTTCTAAGTCAGATTGACTAGAATGGATTTTTCTATACAAACTAGTTGTGTCTAGAATACCAATAAAGTATGAAAAACTATAGGATGAGATAGTTTTCTAAGACGAATCAAAGGTGTGTGTCTAGATGGAACGACCAATCAGAAAGATCATTACTTAGCTAGAAGGGATCTAGAGTTGTATGGTCGATTGAGTTTTGTAGGACACATCACTAGGACTCAGATGGTGAAACTTAATAGTTCCTTATATCTATACCCTTCATGAAGGGTCAGGGCACTTCCAGTTAGGAAGTGTGTAGGGGACCACTTGAGTCTGTGGTTGGAGGAAAAGCACTAGGATGATGCTCTCCCTCTAAAGCAGAAGACTCACAGAGTCTCGAGAAGTTCGACATCAACATTCCAGATGCAGTGAACTCCATGTTATGGTTTATGGCAATCAACCTATGAGGTAAATTATTCTATATGTTATGGTGTAACATAATTCTCTCTTGATAGCGGGACAGTTGTATGCGTAGTGGGCTGGAGATGGAGGATAGATGGTGAGCCGAGATCCCTGGGAGCTTAGGCGGACTCACTAGCATATTGGGCCGGGGTGGTGATTGAGTTTGTTTTGTTTTTTTGTCCTTGTGCTTTTGAATTACGCGCCCTTGCCTTGAATTGTAATGTTGGTTTAGATATTCCAATAAAGTTTTTACCCTCTTTTTAAAAAAACGCAATTCTCCTTGATTTTGAAGTTTGCAATTACATGTGAATTCAAGTTAGAATTTTATCTGGAAAAGTTATACTTTATTCTTGTGCTTATGCAAATGATTTAAAAAAAAAAATTCTCTCATGTTTACTAAGTTTATTTACCTTCTAGTAAATTCTTGAGTTTACTTGTGTATTAAGAGGATGGATGTTACATATAGTATCAGAGCCAACCGGGTTCAACACATGGACCTATGAGCTCATTACGAGAAAAATTATTAGACGTTTAGTAGATTTGCTAAGGCTAAAGTTGGTTGATGCCAGAATAGCATAGAGAAATACCAAGGAAACTGTTTGGAAGACTATCTCCCTAGCATTTACCCAAGTCAATGGCTTAGAGAAGGCCAATGGAGGAGTTAAAAATCCAAGAGAAAAACCATTCCATTAAGGTTGCATATTGAAAAGATTTCGAGACTCTGACTAGAAGGGTAAAACCTTGGTTAGTTACCAATCAGACTAAGAGCTCAGGTAGAGCAATGTCTATATGAATTCAAGATCAATCTTATTTCTCAAGAACTTAAGGATGGGAAGATCTGGAAATATTCAACCAGGTGTAGGGGCATCTGAGTGTTGGAGATCCTTGAAACTATATGAATGACACCTAGATAAGATGGGTTCTAGTGTAGTTTTAGATGGCTTGGAATGAGCCAAGTGGAATAAATAGATCATTAAAGGTTGAGAACGAAGTACTTTCCTTTTTGGTAGAGCTAGAAAGTACAACCGCATTGGTGAATGTAATCATTATTGAGATATTTAGCCAAATTGTTAAAGTTTTGACAAGTAACATATTCAGTGAAGTAACCTGAATAGAGTGTTATAATGTAAAATCAAGAAAAGAAGTTTGTGTTCCAATTGTAATCTCTGTATAAATGATCTTATGATATCATCTGACAAGTGAATGATAGATACTCCAGGAAATAGGAGTGAATCTGATATAACCCCTTTATTTGCAAAATTTTGAGCATAATGAAAGTCTTAAGGGACTTATTTTTTTGATGCGCTTGTAACGCAATCTCTACACCACTGTAAGCTTTTGGAAAATCTGAAGGTAGTGCAGCAATCTACTCCCTTGTAGTGACTTATTCAAGTCATGTAGTGCATTAACAGTGTTCTTCTGGATTGTGACACTTCCTTGGATTTTTGGTAAAATTCCTATTTAATACTGGCAAGGATTGTCATTGTTTTATTCTTATTTTGAAATGGTCTAGCCACCGAATTTTCAAGATTGTTTATCTTATGGCCAGTTGGTCAAAATTTGATTTATTGTTGGAAGAGCTCATTCTTTGATTTATTGTTGAAATCAAAACTGCTTATATTTTGACATTGAGTTGAGTTTTGTGGTGGCTATACAAGAACTTTTTGGTTGTTCACTATGTTTGATTTAATGTTCTTCTCTATCATGTCCTGGATGGGCCTCTGATGGAATTGTGTAAGGGAGTAAATTGTAACAAAGCACTTGATATGTCCTTAGCTTTACAGATGAAGAAACCTTGAATGGAAAGGAATTGGTTCCGAACCCTTTTAGGGTTATATAATTGATATGTAAGTTATCTGAAGGAGTTCTTATGCAGATATCACTTTTGAACCTTGTGTTATGGTATGTGGGTGGACAGGTAGTCCATTAAGCCCAAGTAAATAGTCTCTCCAAGTCGAGCAGGGTGGTGAACCATTACTACGTGGATTGCAAAGCGTATGTATATAAAACTATGGCCATAGTGAGTGTCGTTGCCACTACGTGCACTCATTAGTTCACAGTACTCTAGACACTTAGCTAACCAGAGTTGTCGTACTTAGTAGGAGGGTATCCTTAGTAGTGCGACAGAGTTGGTTAAGTGGGGGTACACACCAGAGCTCAGATGGAAATTGTGAGGGTTTCCGACACAATCCTTCATCGGAAGGTAGGACTGCTTCCAGTGAGGAAGTGTGCAGAGGAATCACTTAAGTCCATGGTTGGAAGGAAAATAAGCAAGTGATGCTTTCCCTCTTTTCAATGGCATGCCGAGTCTTGGAGGACAATTGAACTAGAAAAGGAATTCAAATCCTTTCTCTGGTATTTACTTATCAACTTGTTTAAATGATGCATGAAATAATGAAATTGGTACTTAAGGAATAACCTTTTTAGCCAAAAAGGTGAAGATTGATGTTACTCCTTGTATCTTACTTGATGAATAGTGACACCTTACTTATTTAATGTTGTTAACCTTTGGTACCATTCTCTTGGTAATCCTATGTAAGTGTAGTTGATTGCTACAAGTAGAAATACTATCCATCTATTTTGGGAGTTTGTGGCAGCAATTTCTATAATTCTACTATAAGGATGACTCCATTTGAAACATTGGACCAAAAAGATGCCAAAATCCTAGATGATAGGATTAGCATTAGTCCTGAAATGTTGTTAGAAATGGATAAACAAATCAAACCGAACAGAAAGATTGGTGGGAGCTAATGTTAGATAGAAAAGTTAAGTAAATGCCAATCGTGCATTAACACAATTCTTGGCTAAAGAAGGAAAGTTTCATAAAATAAGGAATGTATTCCTAACCAATTCCTAGATATAAAGGACTCTTCAAAATTCTCGAAGTTATCAATTCAATTGATTATAGAATCATTCTATTATCAGCTATTACCAGGAAGTATAATTCTTTTTATGAATTATATTTGGAAAGTATATAACAAATGATAATTATATATTCTGAGAATGTTTTACAGGCATAGGACTAGGGAGTGGTCATGATCGAGCTTCTTCAATGCAAGGTCCAATGGGACCAACAACTAGAGGGTAATATGACATTGAAAGTTTGCCATGATTTTATATCAAAGTTTTTCTCAAATGTGTATGCTTTTGTAGGGTAAACAAAAGTTTTGTCTTATAAGGTTTCAAAGGCATTGGATCATTGAGGACAATGACTCTTATGGGGGGAGATATGTTACACCCCTAACTTTAACTATGTTTTACTTTTTACTTTGAAGTAATTAGTAGATGATTATGCATGTTCAATGATTTGACGTTTAGTTAAAATGGCTAGAAAAATCAATGCTTTTCATGAGTCATGTTTATTTGACTAAAATTTGACATGTGCTTAAAAGTTGTCAAGATGTGATGATCTCATGAGGATTATGAAAATGACTACTAAAACACTAATCTTGTGTTGTTGATTGCAAGTTGCATTCAGGAAATAGGTTTCCACCCTCCGTGAAAGGGAGGGAGAGCATGATCAAAGAGAAGGCAATAGATACAAGGAATAGAACAGGTTGTCACCATCTTTAGTCTATTCTAGTTGCTTAACGTCAACCTAGTCATTTTGGGGATAGTAACGTCGTCAAGGTTGAACA
>VDFB02175461.1:0-15297 GCA_007258455.2 Sequoia sempervirens
ATTGTAAATTCTAACTTCTAGAAAACCGATTTGATCTACATTTTCAGCAAATAGATTCCTCCTATCACTCTTATTAACTTTGCACTACGACATGGTGGAATATACTTACCAAAAACTGATATGAATCTTGGAATTGTTTTCCAGTTGTATTTCAGGCTTTTCAGCCTATATCATGTGTGAAACACCAGATATTACTTGAAAGTAACAGAAACTGACATGTAAAAGGTCTTTTAGAGTGAGTGAGCTTAAAAGCATCGATTATCTCTGAACAAAATTAATAACTATCATTTTTTTTTCAAGCTTGCAGCCTTCTGTGCATTTTACGGACAAATTGGATCTTATGATAAACATCAAAAAATAACTCAATTCAGTAACAACCTATTCATCTCTGTACTTCGAATAAATACAAATACTTTTTATTAAATATCCCATTTGTCCAGATTGATTAACATTTTCAAATGAAAACCAATTATTCTGTTTTAAGAGGTTCCCTAATAGCCTTGGGTAACAGTATGAACTAAAATTTATATATACTCAAAGTTACTTTTATTCTTTATAAGATTCAAATGCCAATTGTTCCCCTCCAAGATCATAAATGCAAAGCAGCTACAGCATGAAAAGATTAGTGATACATTGTGACTCGGGTTCAGGTTAATGGCAAGTAATAGATGTGTAATTTAGTTTGTTCCAAGTTAATTACAAAATTTCACTGTTCTTTCTCATTTTATTCTCCCTACAGCAAATCTAACTAGCTTCTGAAGTTTGTTTTCCATTCCAAAAGCAGCAAACCCCTCTGTAGTTTGTCTTCCCTTGCTTAATAAGCAGTGACCTTTCCTTCAGTTTATTTTCTTTGATTCTAATGGAAGAAACATACTTTTGTATTTCATTTTTCTTCATTCCATGCCTTCAAAAGAGACAGACCTCCACAATTTGTCAAATGGGCATCTGCCCATCTGAAAATTATCCTTCTGCATTGAATTACAGGAATCAAGTTATGAACCAATTTCTGGGTGTTAAACAAACATGAGTGATAGCTCTATATCAATTCCTAGATAGCAATGGTGGATAGTTGCCTTAGACAATGACAGAAAGTAGTCAGTATAATATACTTCATTGAGCAGAAATTTCTATGGTCTACCATTGCTAGCAACAAATTCAAACTGCTTAATGCTGTTCAAAAAACATTTTACTTGCTCCCTAGAGGCAATTCAACTTTTATTGGACAGATTTACAATGTTGTCTGTGAACAAATTTCAACAGCTATGTTGGGAGGATTACTGTTGCTAGACCTAAAAAGGATTCTACAGGAAGAAGCAAAGTTTCCATTCTCTAGACACTTTACACCATCCAGTACTAATCAGTTCATTAGTATCTACAGCCTGCCAATTTCTTGTCTGACTTATATAATGCAGTTGTAATATTGTTGGAAAATATATAATACAAACACCCCTAGGAGTAGATGCGAGCTATAGAAAATGATAAAGTTGAGAAAGAGCACCAAATAATTTAACAGGAAGAAAAGCAAGCACAAGACAAGGACTATGTTCAGTAATAATCCTATTTAAATCTCATAGTCCAGATGCAATAAACTGTGGCCAACCATTGGAAGAACCCACATCAGAGCAACTGCATGCATTTGATAAAGGAAAACTTAGCATCCATACAACTTGCAATAGAAATAATAGTTTTCATGGTAATTAAAGCAGCCTCACAGTGAATAACCCAGTGACAATGGATACAAGACTTGGCAAGCCAGCCAAAATACAGCACCTATAAGAATGCAGATAGAAGAATGAATGAACCAATGCAGAAGATGCACAGATAGGTGAGCCAACTTCAAAAACAGTTTTCAGAAATTAACAGAGCCAACAATCAGATCACTCAGATTTAGAACACCATACAACAAAGTATTATGAACTGACAACCAGGGCATTATGTGGCATTAAATAAAGCCAACCAAAATACAAAGAAAAGAAGCATAAAATGTGATGTCAAGAGACTGATAATGTGACATTAGATAAAGCCAACCACAATACAAAAAAAGAGGCAAAAAAAGCAAATTCAAGGGAGCGAAGTTTACATTCCAAAAACTTTAAAGAAGGTTAATATTCAGTGCCATTTAAAGATTGGACAAGCAGTGTGCAAGGAAGTCCAAACATTAATAGATCTAAAGTAACCTACATGTTGTTTTGATTACATGCAGGGCCAGTAGAAGAGTGAAACAAACTCTAGAAAATGCCATTGTCCTTGACTAAATAGAGTTTCCACGAGATATTATGGTTTGACATAGACTTTACAAGAGCAGTAGAGCTCACCATCAGAAGTTACTGAGATGCTTGCTTAGGTTTCAGATTCAGATGAGTTTTTATACTAATACTGAAATGAATAGACAATCAAAACTTCATGTCATCAATGAAAAGTGCAAATTTTAAAGTTTTGGGCTCAATACTCATCGGAGAGCAATGGTCAAGAGAAATACCACACTAAAGAAGTGATGCACATTGTAAACATGATTCTACCTTACCAACAGTGATTAGGAATCTGGTTAGGAGCATGACATTCAGTTAAGGTTGTCTCAGGCTTGCTACTGTTCAAATAACGACATGTCCAATAGCACTAGGGTATATCTTGATGATACATTCAATTTGGATCTTGAATGATATCCAATTTCTTTACAAATTCGTCCAGGTTGCCTTGAGCATTCTTGTGTTTGGTTGTGGTGTAGCTGCATGTTTTGGGTTTGGCTTCCTCCCAAAGAGTAAATGACTAAAAAAATAGGAACTTATAATTCTCAAAAATATCAATAGCAAAGCATGTTTGTTCACATATCAAACAACTAGGTATCTCTTGAAACTCAAAGAAGCTAATTTCAGTAAATTCTACTGAAAGAAGATAACTACTTCAAGAAAACACTAAAAGAAATTGTTGAAATCAGTAACCACCTGACCCACCTAATCATGATGAGTGGAGCTTGATTTTGGCATGGCAACCCATGTTAAACTCCCTGCAAATCAAGTCTTCCAAAGCAAACAATTGACTGATGAAAACATGAATTGTGTTACAGGTTCCTTTATCAGACCTTTATATGCTCAAGAAAGCAATTGTTCTATAGTTAGAATGCAATGCTCTATTCTCAAGCATGAGGCGTGTCATGGCCAAAGCTCCTATAGGATTACAACCATGGCAAGTGTTCAATAGCATGCATGCATCAATGTTGCCAACCACAACTTGGGCCTACTTAATCAATGGATCCATTCATAAGTTGGGCCTACTTAGTCTATGGTTCTCTTCATATGGTGGGCCTACTCAGTCAATGGCTCCATTCATTTTTCAAGCCATTATTTGGCTACAACACAAACCTGCCCAAATCCTCAATCAGACAAAAGAATGCAACTACAGTACCTATAAATAGCAATGACCCCCATCACCTTACAGTCCATTTCTAGGGCGAATTGTCTTGAATCTTATCAATTAACAAGCTTCATTTTGAACAACAATCCACAGCAAATTATGCCGTGCAATATCACCACAAGAAAAAACAGCCTTAGAACCCAATATCATTCGATTCTATATTATCCAGGGCACATGAAGACATATCAGTGATCACTATAGGCATAAATTTCAATTTCTTATGCAACTTCTATTGCAAACTAGGCTTGTTGCTGAGACTGAAATCCATGCCTCTTCAAAGCACTTAGATGTTAGACTGGTAGATTTTACTGTTGAGCATGCCGGTAAAGCATAGTTGTAAGCACTGCTCACTTACAGCAGCTCTATAGCCTAGGACAATTCCCCAAGAGATACGATTCGCAATCCTCATAAACACACACATTTGTAAAAAACCAAAAAGCATGCATGCATGCATCACATAAATTAAAACAACGAACACACGATCAGATAGCCTAGCAAGAAGTACCCCACTAAGTTAATTTGTGGGGCTCTGATAATTTTGAGAAACAGAGAACTACATTGTCAGGGCTTCTGGTTAAAATTTCCTCGCAGCAACATGATGTAACGCATTTTAAATTACAGAAAAATTCTGATCCCACCCAAAACAGCCATGATTTGCCCAGTGTAAATGAACAAGTCAATAAAACAGTGATGATTGTAATGGAAATATATAGCAGGAAAACGCCAAATACATAAGAATGAGTAGAGACAAACATACCTCAGAGTTTACGTCAGAGTTCAGCCAGGTGAAATGCTGAAGCCTGCGCAAGGGAATTATGCACAACTTCCCTTTGATCTGTCTATTTTATAGTGAACCCAACTGATCTCCACAGTTCCGTCATCCCGGTCAAATAAATAACTTAATTTTTGGTCTAAATATAGCATAGTTAACTGATTTCCAGCTTAGTTAACTTATTGCCAGCCGGCAGCCACTATTACATTGCCGTTTCCCATTTTTAAGGATTTCTTTTCTTTGATTTTGACTTTTGATTAATTAGTTCATGCGTATCTCATTCTTACGGCGGTGGGCCGAGAAAAAACATCTCCAGATGTCGAAATATATCTCTCTTTGGCTTAACTTGAGTATTTAGATGTGCCTTTCATTGTTTTCTTTTAAATATCTAAAATTAATATAGATATTTTTATCGAGATATAATTTATATATATTTATTTTATTTTAAGGGGTAAATGCTTTTGATTCCGAACTATGAACCTGGTCACAAACAAAGACCTCATCCTCAATTTAAACATTCAATAATTACACCAGAAAGTTTGTACTTTGATAATAAGGATAACACCACAACAACTAAACCATCATACTATGCCTTATCTATATATATATCTAGTATATTTAAGAATTATTAAAAATATATATTTTATTTTAGAATCAGTTTTATTTTATTACTATATTAAGAGATTAATCATAATAGCAAGAAAATAATGTAAAATAGCTTTAAATAAATTAAAATAATTCTTAAGTAAATAGATAGATGTATCTAAATATTATACATTATACTTTCCAAATTAAAAATATGATTAGAGAATTACATAGATTTTTTAAGAGATGAGTGTTTTTTTGACAAAAAATAATTTTTTATTCAAGAACACTTAAATATATACAAGTGGTAAAGATTTTTAGATGGTCATTGTTATAGTAAAATACAACATGATATGAATCCATCAAGGGATTTTGCAAAAAAAACCAAACAATACACACAACAAAACCAAAACTCCTCTTATCACCTAACCAGGCAAAAAGTAGAAAGTACCTTCCTTGATCATCATGAATTAACATACTTAACTGTTGAGATCTGTCATAATCTAAATCATCCTAGTATGTAGCATTCTAGTTGTGATTCCTTTCGGAAGCCCATTTGGCTAAACAATTGGCCACTCTATTCCATTCTATAAGAATATGCACAAATTTTTTTTTCTCAAAATCTAAGGCCAAATGTAGAATCTGCTTGGCAGCTAGAGCCAGTCTCCAAGAAGCATCATGGAATTCCTCTTATTGAGCAAGGAAACAAGAATCATATAAATTTTCTCACACAAAACCTTTTCTCCAACCCATAGCATAAGCTATTCCAAAGCTTTAAGCATCATCAAAGCTTACATTTGATCATTATAACTTGTGATCCCATACAAGAATAAAAAATGAAATGAATTGAGCCTTCACTATCCTACCCAACACAACCAATTCCAACCATATTTGGATTGCCTCTAGAGGAACCATCAATATTGATTTTAAGGAAACTATAGGGCAACAAAGCCCAATTTCCAAATCTACTCTTTCTTAGAAATCATAACCCTATTATCAAAGCTAATCTCATAGGAAAGAGAAAGCTACAATAGTTTGACTAGGTTAAAATTAGAGGAAGTAAGAGAGTCATCCAAAGTGAATTTAGACTCAAACATTTTCTTAATCAACCTTTTGATTTTAAACCAAACATGTAAGACATTCTTATAGAATTTATGAAAGATTCTCCAATTATGCTCCAACCAAACTTGCGAAAATATAAGTGAAGGCCCAATGTACCAAGCAACCAAAAGAAATTAGGCCAAAGTGAGAGGGCAACCTAAGTTATTTCAAATAGGTAGCACAAATGATCAAGGTCTTTTCCAAAGCTTCCACCATAAGTTATAAATTTCCTTAGAGAAGGGGCATTAGAAGAAAAGATGACTAATGCATTCTTCATTATTGTCATAGAGGAAATAAATAGAAGCCCTCTAGAAACCTCTCCTCCTAATATTGTCCCAAGTGAGACATTTGTTTTGGTTCAAAGCCTATAGAAAGATTATATTTGTGCCATCCAAGATTATTCTATACTTTCTTCCACCAAGGGAACTATATATTCTCTCACCTGTGTTGATGTTTTGGTAGCTCCGGGAGGTAAGCCAAAAGGTGGGTCGGCTCTAGAGAAAGTCAAGTTAGAATTAATCATATATTTGCAAGGTCGGCCACATCACAAAGCAAGAATTATATTGGGTGGATTTGTATAAATAAAGGGATGATTCTTCTCATTCAACGCACATTCAAGTCATTCAATATTCCTTGTTCAAGAAGAAGGTTCGCTGCTCAGAAGGAGGATTATAATTGCTCATAAGTTTGCACTACTTCAGTGTTGGGTTATATTTTGTACTTTGTCTAACTTGGTTGATTCTCAAGTGCTAGTTTTGCATTGTTGTTGTGCGTGTGTCGAATGTGGAGAGATAGTCTAATGTCAACACAAACCTTAATGAGACGGTTTACATTCAAAGTTTGAAGCAAGTAAAACTCCTCTATTCGTAATACAATCAAACCTTTCAAATACGTATCATTGTTCTCTATTTCTAGGGATTTATTAAACCGTTTGGCCCTAAGATTTCTATGGGCACAAAGGTTGTTAAAATGACTACTTAGAAAATAAGATTTGATGCTTAATATGCAAGCTAAGATGATTTCTATGTGCAAATGTGTGGTGGAAGGATTAGTGGTATGCAAATGTGTGCTGTAATGATTAGTGGTATGCTCCTAAATGAAACAAAACGATGGAAAGGATAATGGATGCAATGAAAAACGAAGGATGATGTTGATGATAGATGAAGAAGTGGAGATGAGTGAGATGATATGAAACTAAAATGAACTATCCATGATTATGCATATGCTCAAATACAAACATAAAACAAACTAACCTAAAATGTAACTATGATGCAATGGGGATGATAAAATGTAACTATGAAGCAATTAATTAATCTAAGATGAGAATGCAAACACATGATATGAAAACTAAGTATAAGACTCCATGAAAGCCCCAAGCTCCTACGAAAACCTTGCATGGTAACAATACTCAAAGTGTGGATGAAAAATGGCATTATAACACTATTCCAATTTGTTTCTCAAAATAGCATTATAACATTACTCAAAAGGTGGATGATAAATGATAAGGAAAGAGGGTGTATTTATAGGGTTTCTCAAGAATTTTGTGAGGTGGAACCCATCAACGGTCTAGATTCGAAGGAGAAAAGATAGACGGTAGAGATGAAAGGAATCAGGATGTTGTCCCCTTAACTAGGACAACATGCCATGTGTGTGAAAAGAATCCCTTGACCAATTGGAAGCATGCCAAATGTATGAGATTCCAAGTGTGTGAAACAAAGACCCATGTGCTCCAAATTTGTTGGAGGTATGGGGGAATAAAGCCACGTGCCTTTTCTCATTGGTGGAAGTGTGGGGAAATAAAGCCATGTGCCTTTTCTCATTAGTGGAAGTGTGTGAGGATAATTCTAATTAATAATTAGGCTTATTTATTTTCATGTGACCTTTATGAGGTGGCACACAAAAAGTTGTAGAAATGTGCTCTAATTCTTAATCAGGATGAGGGAAGATTAATTAAATAAACACGTTTAGGGTTTTTTGTTTATTTAATTTAGAAGAATGTGAATTAGGAGAATTAAAAGGAAAGTGAACAATATAAATAAAGTAAGACCTTATTTATATGTAGTTGAAGTATTAATCAAATAGGTTGTATTTAATTAATTGAATACGATGATCGTTTTCAGGTGTATACATTTTGCCCCTTTTTGAAGTGATGTGTTTACATGCTACTTCAAAGAAGATTTTGATGTTGATACCCAGATGATGTGAGATTTTGATGCCCCAGATGATGCAAGGTTTTGATGCCCCAGACGATGCAAGATTTTAATGCCCCAAGCTTTGAATTTTAGGTATTGATGGATATTATGCCCCCTCAAGAGATAAATCGGTGAATATAAGGATGTGAAAATGAAGTGTTGAATGATGTGATAAGTGTTGTGATGATGCAATGATGATCCAATGTCGATTCAGTGAATGTTTGATGTCAAAGACAATTTATCTCTCGAAATTGGTTTGCAAGCTCTTTCTTTGAATAGTGTTGATTAATTACCCCTCCTTTTTGGTAAAAATGGGAAATAAATCCCAAACATAATTCCCTCCATTTTACCCTAGGTAAAAGGTGAAAATGGTTAAAATGGGATTCATTTTTACATTTTGAGTTTGGAGAAGGTGAAGATTGGAGAGCTTACAAGAAGATGGTGATCCCATACCACAAGCATTGTTTCGAGCGTCTTCGCCAACCTGATCAGCTAGCTACCTCTAGACCTACGATACACTTTATGAGAAACCTCTTTGTTAGTCATTTTCTTGCCATTTAGAAGCATTTTGAATGTCATAGATAGATGTTGTAGCTTATGGGATGTCATTTATGCACTTTTGGGTGATGTTTTTCTTGTTTTTGAGCATGTTTAAGAATTTTGGTGCCTTTGGGGTCCCAAATGGCACCTTTTGCAAGCTTGAAATTCAAGTTTTCATGTGTTTTAAGAGTTTTGGCACCTTTGGGGTCCCAAATGGCGCCTCTTGCAAGGTTGAAATTGATGTTTTTGAGTCTTCTGAGAGTTTTGGCGCCTTTGGGGTCCCAAGTGGCGGACCATGATACATAGGGGCCCCACTCTAAAACATCATGCTGTCACTGTGCATAATGGGCAACTCCTAGGGGCATCCCTTGAACCCGTCCAAATGCAATGTGATTTGATTTATTATGATTATGCAATGTGATGTGATTTATAATGACTTCAAATGTTCAAAGCCTTAAGCTTAACTAAGTGAATCTGTCCAACTTCCAAAAGTTATGGGAAGACTACAATAGATTGATCTTTTAAGCTTCATAACTCTGACATATTTTCCCACTTTCTTGGAAATCTGAAGAGACTCACTTATTCAGGCGTAGTGGATGACCTGATTTTGATGTTGGAAATGATATGCAATGTATGTCCTTTATTATTTTCTTTTGTATTTTCTGATGCAAATATCATGATGGAATGTATGAATGTAAATGAAATGAGAATGTTTTCCAAGATATGCAAATGATGTGCAACTAAATGAGAATGATGTGTTTTTTTTTTGGTTATTGTCCATTGTACTCAATCCATTAATAATAGAGATGACACCATTGTGAAATTGTTTCAGCATTGGAAAACCCCATAAATACACATGCAATACTAACATGAATGAAGTCTAACTTGACTATGCAAATATCGTTTTCAAAAGTTATCATTTACATTAACCAAATTTTTTCATGCTTTTTATCATCATTGAGCCTTTAAAATGTTGAAAGTGAGTACAAGAATCAATGGCATGTTTTAGACCAAGATGACTCGAGTAACTACTTCCATGATGTTTTAAAATTGCAAGTTAACACAAGCATATAAGTATAATTAAACCAAGATGACTTGAGCATCGCTTGTGTAAATAGACAAGAGTTAATCTTTTTCCTATGCAAATTCAGAATGTCATCAGTGATACTTTGTAGCGCACGTCTCATGACAAATTTCATAGTAATAATGATAAACTCATAAACATCAGACAAAGAAAAATCATACTCCTTCCTTGCCCCTCTAGTTTGATACATCATCAAGGACTCGAGAGATATGATATCAAAAATCAAAGTAGAACAATTTGAACTTTCGTGTTTAATGTGATAAACCCTTGATTTAGAAAGATCATCATCCATTTAAAGTTTGTGTTTGTAACTTTGGTCCAACGACTATTGTCCTGTTGGTTCAAGCTCAAATTTTATTTTCCCCTAGCGAGTGTAGGATTTAACCCCTAGTCCAAGGTGAGACACGACCATCACGACCAATACCTAACCTAAAGACCTATCCTAGGGGCCTCGGGGGCTAATCAATAGATTAGCCTTGCCTACGTTATACACGTAGAGACCATGTAGTTCGATTGACGACACAATGAAGATTTACAAGATGAAAATATGAACATAACAGACACGTAAAAGACTGACCTAAATGTCTCAAGGGATAATCAAAGATCACCCTTGCCTACATTCAAAGCTCAAAGACGACGTAGTTCGAATGACAACCATGTTTTTGACTTTTTGACTTGTTTTTGGATTTTGACATGTTTTGAATGTTTTTGGGATTTTCGATATGTTTTGAATGATTTTTGGGATTTTCAATTTTCTGACCTTGAGAATGTACAAGAATCCAATCCAATGTAGGACATGCTCCCAGTGTCATACGATAGGACAAACTGATTTTTAGAATGGGCTGAGCAATGCCAAGAGATACCATGATACAAACATTGGATCAAGCTATGATGCAGACATGGAAGCGTGAAAAACACAAAGATGGAAGCATGATGGATGAACACTGTAGAGCAAGTCACGTATCCCAAGATAGATGGAGAGTGCTTATTTTACGCAAGGCGCCTGTTTTCCAGGTTTTCACCAAGGTACTTGCCCAAAGCGCCACTGAGGTGGTTTTCACTAGAGGACAATCTTTTTTTTCTTTACTGTTTTTCAATCCTTTTTCTGATTTTTTTTTTTTGATTTTTTGGTATTTTTCTAGGACCTTTACCAATGCACTGGATGAGCTAGGGGTAAAACCTTTTGAGATGCAAGCTATTGAGGGGTTTGTCAAACAGATCCCCTTCTGGTGTGGATAACTGATATGCTCCTAATCCAAAGACTGATACTATAACAAAGGGACCTAGCCAGTTAGGTTCAAATTTCCCCTTCTTTTCTCGATCTTGTTGATTATGAGGATTTTATTTTAAGACTAAGTCACCCACTTGAAATGCTCTAGGTATTACTCTATGATTGTAGCTCCTAGATATCCTTTGTTGATAAGATTTTAGGTGATCAACTGTATGCTGTCAGTATTCATCCAACAGTTCTAATTCTTGTAGCCTAGATACTCTGTAATCCTGATTTGAAATCACCCCTTTAAGTGACACACAAAGGGATGGTATCTCAACCTCAATAGGTAGAATAGCTTCCAATCCATAAACAAGAGAATAGGGCGTTGCTCCTTTCAGGTTACAGATACTAGTTCTGTAAGCCCACAATGCCGAGTTTAGTTGAATGTGTGAACCACGTCTAGCTTCATTGACGATTTTATTCAAAATCTTTAGGATAGTCTTGTTTGAGGCCTCTGCTTGGCCGTTCCCTTAGGGATAGTAAGGAGTAGAAAACCGATGTTGGATATGGAATCTTTCACAAAGCTCTTGAACATCTTGATTCTTAAAGGGTCGACCATTAGTTGTAATGATAGATTGAGGAACACCATGCCGACATATGAGATAATTCAAGATGAATGATGAGATTTGTTTCCTGGTGATGGTGATTAGAGGAATAGATTCAATCCACTTGGTGAAGTATTCTATGGCTGTGATTATAAACTTATGTCCATTAGAGGAAGAGGGATGAATCTTGCCTACAAGGTCCAATCCCCACTAGCAAAAAGGCCATGTAGCTGTGAAAAGATGTAACTCTTGTGCCGGTGCATGTATCAAGTTTCCATGAATTTGGCATTTGGAACACCTTTTGACATATTGAAATGAATCTTTCTCCATATTTGACCAGTAATACCCCAATCGTAATAATTTCTTAGCCAAGGTTAATCCATTTGAATGTGTGCCACAGATACCTTCGTGAACCTCTTGTAAAGTGATTTCAGCTTCGTTATGTTCTAGACACCGAAGAAGAGTACCATCCAAACCTCATCTATAAAGCACATAAGCTATTAGGGTGTGGTGAGCCGCTTGTCGGATAAAGTTTCATTTTTGGTTTCGAGATAAGTTAATTGGAAGGGTATTGTCTTGCAAGTAGGTATGGATCTCTCCATAGAGGGAGATTTGAGGGTCAACAATATGGCATATCACTTGGGATTCTGGATCTTCATAGGCCAGGTTGGACACTTGTTCTACCATGAATTCATAACATCTTCATTGTTTAGGTATCTGTAAGAGAGAAGCAATGGTGGCCATTGCATCTGCAACTTTGTTTTCTATTTTGGGAACCTGTGCAAACTTGATCTCAACAAAGTACTTTTTGAAATCATCCACCATCCTCTTGTAAGGTAGAAACTTGTCATCCTTTGTTTGATAATCATCGTTGACTTGGTTGATGACCAATTGTGAGTCACCATAAACTAGCAATTTTGTGATTTTCCATTCAACAACTATCTTGATTCCAATGATCAATGCTTCATATTCAACTGTGTTGTTGGTGCAGGGGAACATTAATCTGTAGGATTTTGGAATTGTTTATCCTTGCGGTGAAACAAACAAGATTCTTGTGCCTGATCCATGTTATGTATAAGAGCCATCAAAGTATAGTAGCCACTGTTGTATAGATATGGTTAGGACATCATTATCAGGGAATTCAATGTTCATTGGATTGTTATCTGACAATGGTGCTTTAGCTAGTTGATTTGCTATGGCTTGACCTTTAATTGCTTTCCTGTCCACATACTAGCTGTCAAACTCACTCAATATCATGACCCACTTGGTTAACCTCCTTGTTAAAGCAACTTTGCTAAGTAAGTACTTTAATGGGTCAATTTTGGCAATGAGTTTGATGGTGTGAGCCAGCATGTAGTTCCTTAATTGTTGTGTAGCAAATACAACCACTAAGCAAGCTTTCTTAATAAAGGTGTAATTGATCTCATAACCATTTAGGGTCCTGCTGATATAATAGATAACTCTTTCTTTTCCTGTAGAATCTTCTTGTGCTAATAAAGCTCCCAAAGATATCTCGGTTGTTGCAATGTATTGTAAGAGTAGTTTTCCCTTGACTAGTAGTATCAACACAAGCGGTTTCATCAAGTACTGTTTTAGTTGACTAAAGGCAACTTCACATTTGTCATCCCACTTGAAAGAGACATTTTTGTGTAATAAGTGATTAAAAGGATGAGTTTTATCAACTAGTTGTGCAATAAATCTCCTGATGGATTGGAACCTTCCTTGTAATGATCTGAGTTGGCTGAGGTTTTTAGGAGGCATTTCCATGATGGATTTAACCTTTGTAGGATCTACCTCAATGCCTTCAACTGAGACAATGTATCCCAAAAGTTTAACTAATGTTACACCAAACACACATTTCTTGGAATTTAACCTCACTTGAATTTCTCCAATCTTGTGAAGATTTTGTCTAGAATCTCTAAGTGTCCTTCTCTAGTGTATGATTTTTCCAACAAATCATCTACATAGTCTTCCATAAAAGTATGCATCATGTCATGGAAGATGGTAGTCATAGCTCTCTGATATGTAGCTCCAGTATTTTTCAACCTAAAAGGCATCACATTCCAGCAAAAAGTGCCCCAAAGACATGTGAAGGCTGTTTTATCTTGATCTTCAGGTGCTATCTTTATTTGGTTGTATCCTGAAAAGCCATCCATTAGTGATAACATTTCGTGCCCAATAGTCAAGTCTACAATCAGATCAATGTTTGGTAGAGGAAAATCATCTTTTGGACAGGCTTTGTTAAGGTCCCTAAAGTCCATGCATATCCTGATGCTCTTATCTGGTTTGGATACACGAACAATGTTTGATATCCATTCGACATAATCAATAGATCTTATGAATCCTGCATCTAATAGCTTTTTCAACTCAACTTTCACCAGAAGGGCGATATGGGGATGCATCTTTCTTAGTTTTTGCTTTACTAGTTTTGTGCTAGGTGGTAATGGAAAATGATGCATAATGAGTTATGGATCTATGCTTGGCATGTCAACATATGACCAAGAAAAATTGATTTGCCTCTCCTCAAAGAATTTGGTGAAACAAGATTTCTCCTCTTTTGTCATGGATTCCACTAAACGCAGGGTCTTCACTATTTCAACTGTACCAATACTGATAGATTGTGTAGGTTCTATTAGCACTGAAGATCTCTCTTGATAGTGTTCTGGGAGAGTGTCAAACCTTCCATCTCTTGGTGCCTCAGAGAGTTTTTCACCTTGAGATACACTATTTGTTTTTAATTTTTCCTGATTTAATAGTGCCACTAGGTGGTTTTCACTACTAGACCCATTTCCTATATTTTTCATTTTGTAGCTGAAAGGTTTAACACTCCCTTCATCAGGAGCTTCGTTCTAAGATTCAATGGTAGAACATGTTTTAGGGTTATCGAAACATAGGAAGTTCATGAGGGCATCATCATTTGAAAAGGTGGGTATGTCGAGCAGCCCATTTTAATCCCAATCAATTAGTTTAGGATGCATTAAGGACAAGGAATCATTAGATTGGCCAAGGTTGTTGGTATGTGGTGACTGATCATGCTATACTGTATAGCCCATGGTATATTGTACATCCTGGCCCCCTGACCTTGCTGGGTTCTGGGGTGGTAGCCCCCGAGAAAATTTTTTTTCCTACTTTTTCGCGTGATCACCGAAAAAGGGAAAAATCAATGAAAAAAGAAAAATCCAATTTTGTAGAACCCAAAAATCTGGAAGCTTCTAAGCTTGTTAAAAAGGGGTTTGGATGGGTATTACTGTATGATGAAAAACGCGATTATTCACAAGATTGTAATAGGTTTTTCACTGGATAATAAAAGTATTAGATGGCTGCGGTTTGGTGGATGTAGCCTAGATTGGGTGAACCACGTTAAATTCTATGTTATGATTTATTCTGTGCATGTTTTAGTTTCTCTATTTATTATATAAAATCTGCATTTAATTGTTAGATCTGTCATCTCTAACCCTAACAAGTGGTATCAGAGCGGGTTGTGTTTCGATTATCATCTGTAGGAAAGATCTCATGGTTGAGTGGGAGTCTCACGGTTGAGTGGGAGCAATGGCAGATGAGGGTAAGAAGGTTGAGAAGTTTAATGGGCATAACTATCAATTATGGAAGATGCAGATGGAGGACTATCTCTATCAGAAGGATTTATGGTGGCCATTGGAAGGGAAAACCAAGAAACCCGCAGCAATGTCAGATGAGGACTGGGAGATCTTGGATAGAAAGGCTCTTGGTAGTATTACGTTTGTACTAGCACAAAACAGTGGCGTTCAATATTACAAAAGCTGCAAAGAACAACT